>JAAGKR010004723.1:0-58120 GCA_011419295.1 Clarias macrocephalus
GAACTAGCCTCAGAATATGAGTTAGAATTGAAACTTACTTACTTCATGGAAGTCATATTCAGCTGGTGCAACCAGTCCCTCTTTTGAGTCTTTTACTTTTTTTGGAATCCGGTAGGATTTGACTAAACCTCAAAGCTCGCAAGAGATATTGCCCCAGACATCACGCCAGGAGTGTAGAGACTGCAACAATGTTCATCACCAATCAGTGAGTATTGTGACAGAGATTACCAGTCCACTGGTCTGAGCTTAACGACAACTGAATGAGCTTTGCACTAAACCAGTGGAAAGCTTTCAAATGTTCTTTATGGTCCTTTGGATAATGCAACTGAGCCATGCAACCAGCTCTACACTTATAAATAGTAAGTAAAGCCTTCTGAACTCTTTTTACACGCTCTGCCCTTTTTTTTCCCAGAAAGAGGCTGGTAACACCCAGGGCTTTTACAGGTTGGACAAAGGTCTCTTCTTTTTTTCAGGTGTTGAACTTCAGAGTGGAATATCAATTATCCTACCTGGGAGTGCGCAGTAATCATGTGCAGTGACTATTTCATCTGAAAGGGCAAGAGTTTCTATACTTGGCTCCAGCGGTTGTTACGTAAAAGTACGGTCTCTAATTTATGATATGTTGCTTTCTAGCTTTCATCAAGTCTGTTTAATAAGTTTCTTTCTTATTTGGCTGCTGCACTGTTCTTGAACTCCATGTCCACTGAGCAGTTTCCCTTCACAGTTGCAATTAAATCACTACATAAACTACTGCACTGTCATTTTACTTCCTCTAATTGCCCAGCCATGCTTGATACTTTCTCCAAAGGTGCTCTAATATAAACTGTTACTTGCTGGGTCTTGTATGAGCTTGTTATGTAGCATTTCATAATTACAGTGCTTTCCAAGTGAAAAGAGGGCACTGACAAATTAATCCGTATTGTCAATTTTTTTTCTTCTTTTCTCGCCGCTGAAACGGTAAGTCAGATTCCAGAGAACAAAGAATGAGTTTTGATCATTCCTATGCCTTTGTTCATAACTGAAACTCAAACCTCTCAACACGCTGTCAGCTACGTCTCCCATGCTGTAAATGAGAGGGTTGAACTGGTAATCCTTCTGTGGACGCATGCAGGTTTCTGGCTTGACAGAAACTTTTAATTTATCGTACCCATCTGGGCTATTAATAAGATTTAGCAAAATGAAACGGTTCCAGCAGGGGGATACAACGTGCAGCGCTTGGTCATGGTGTATTCATGTTAGCGTTTCATCCAGATGCTCTAGCGTGCTGGTGCCTGGTTAAAAACGACAGTGCAGTTTCAAAGTATGAAAAATATGAAAATAATAAATTATCCAGCAAGCAAAAAAAAAAAAAAAAAACCTAAGGAGACTGCTGAAATTAATGGAATTTTCTTAAGAGCACACAAACAATGTGATATGACCTCACAGGATTAGGACTAAACAGCTATGAGGCTGTAAGAGAGCTAACTGAAAAAGGCTTCAAATGATTAGAGAGCATAAAGATTGGAATTTGGAGCAACAGAACAAGGTCATGATACAAGGTCTGATATGTCCAGATTGACCCTAAAATTTTTTTTTTAAAAACGAAGTTGGCTAGTTAGTTTTTGTTAATTTATGTTGTCAGGTCAATCTGTCTTGTCTCCGCTAGCCAGCTAGCTAGGCCTCTTAGTTAGCTAGTTAGTTTTTCTGTTAACTTATGTTGTAAATTTATGTTGCATGTGTAGTAGCACCTTGGTCCTGGAGGAACGTTGTTTCGTTTCTCTGTGTATATGGTTGAAGTGACAATAAAGCCTACTTGAACTTGATCAGGGTAAGAAGGGTAGCGCATGAAGCGATGCGCCCATCATGCATAGTGGCCACTGTACACGCCTCTAGAGGTTGATCTGGGGTTGCTTCGGTTAGTCAGGTCTAGGCTCAGCGACGTCATGTGGCGATAAAAAAACGCCAGTTTAGCTGATGAGTAGTGATTTTCTCCTGGGCGCCTCGCAAAACCTCCGTGTTATGTTATGGACAGGACACAGAAATTAGTCTTTTGGTCCGAATCGTTCGTTCTTTTGTCACGTGACTCCCATAGAATCTACGCATTGCAGGACACAGAAACAGAATTGAGTGATTCTTCTCAATGAGTCTTCAAGTCCCAGTCGTTCGTTCTTTTGTCGCGTGACTCCCATAGACGCTATGCAGTGCAATAGATTGAAAAGAACGAACAACTCGGACCAGGAGATATGAGAGCATCTGTTTATCGAAAATGTAACATTTTATTTTATTTCTGATAAAAAGAACGAAATGAACTGAATGACTCAAAAAAAGATACGTTCATTTTGAAGAACAAGATCCAAAGAACCGAGTCACTAAAATGATTCAAACTTCCCATCGCTATTGCAGAATGACACGGGACTCAAAATGTAAAAGAGTGGCTCTGAGAGCTTGAGGAATCATTTCCTCACATGAATTGTCCACCAGAATGGATGCTAAGATTAAAGCTACAGGCTGCCAAATAGAATTAGAGCATGAAACTCTATCTCTTTTTTTCTTTTTGGTCAGGAAGTGTATGATGCTCGATTGTGATTACTATTATATCAGTAGGCCGCTTGACTTTGTATTAGTTATCTGTGGATCTATTCTCAGTTCAATTCATCACACAAAAAAGTCTGACATCTTTTACTACATATAGTCACCTGCTTTCCTGGTATGAACAGTATGAACAGCATGAACAGTATCTCAGACTTTAGCAGCTAAAAGTATTGTTTCCTACAAAAGTGAAAAGGGAGAAAGGTTAAAAAGTCACTTTTAAAAAATGAGCCTCATTGTCATCTCTTCACTCAACTGTTCTGCTCCCACTTACACCGGTGGCAAAAAATGTCGCTGATTCAGTCGGGTCAGTTTTGTTCTGTCGACTCCACTTCTTCTACTTAATGTCTTTTTATGAGGTGATTTAATCGTGTTAGAGCTGTACAAAGTGTGTACGAGCTTTCCTCGGTTTTGATGATGTGACAGCGCACATTTTGGCACACTTAGTCTCAGGTAGCGTTTCACTACCACTTGATCAAAGCCCGGCGTTTTCTCAGAGGATATCTTCCGGCACTCTGAATGTTTTTACTCCAGCGCTTGTTAAACCCACTGCTTAAACATGATGCTTGCAGGACGACAGCCAAGGCAAGGTTAGAAACTAGACTAAATAAAAACAAGTGCACATTGTTTTGGTGAAATATACTCCCGTCTTCTTTAAACCATCCGATTTGCAGAAAGAGTTCTTCAAAGCAGGATGGATTTATTATTTTCAGTGACATGCAATTGAGTTGCAACATTCACCGATCAGCCGTAACATTACAATGCAAAATACTATGTCCGGTTGTGTACGTTCCCCTTTTGCCACCGGGGAGGCTGTAGCCCCCTTCGGCGTATGACATCACAAGACCTCTCGGGATGTGCTGTGGTGTCTGGTACTGGGTCCTCTGGGTGCTGTGGGTTGCGGGGTGAGGCCTCTGTGGATAGGACTTGTTTGTTTGGCGCATCCCATGAGTGCTCGATCATAGTGAGTTCTTGGCGGTTTGGAGGCGGAGCCGGTGGCTCTTTGCCTACTGGGCCAAATGCATGTACAGTACACTGCTGTGCACTGCATGTTCTGGTGCCATTCTAATGTGGTCAGAATTAAATTTTTTGCATTGGATTAGCACCGTCAACTTGCACCTTCAGGATCCATGTTCGATTCCCGCCTCAGGTCTGTGTGCATGGAGTTGCATGTTCTCCCTGTGCTTGAAGGGTTTCCAGTCCAAAGACATGATTGAGCTAACTGGCATTTCCAATTTGTCCGTAGTGTGTGAATGAGTGTATGTGTCTGTGTGTGTGTGTGTGTGTGTGTGTGTGTGTGTGTGTGTGTGTGTGTGTGTGACAGCCTCCAGGCCCCCCCATGACCCTGTAAACAGAATACAAAGTTTAGACAATGAGTGAGTGAGCGAGTGTTGTATTGGATTTTCTGTGTGCTAGCCTTTGGTATCTATGGGCATCAGTGAGCCTATGATCCTGTAACCAGAGGTGGGTAGAAACGACTTCCATTTACTCCGTTACATTTACTTAAGTAACTTTTTGAAAAAAAAAAGTACTTTTTTTTCTTTACCATACTTTTTACTTTAACTTGAGCAGATGTGTGAAGAAGAAATTCTACTCTTACTCCGCTACATTCGGCTAAACTCGACATTTATTCTAGACATTAGATATTGTTTTTGCCAAAGAAATGCAGCTGGTGATCTACCACATGACTGCGTTTCACCAATCAGACGTAGCAACAGTAATCACATGACTCCGTTTGGCCAATCAGCTGCAATAACAATAACGGCATAAAGTGAAATCTTCAGCCGTGGTAGGAAACATGTCTTGGTTAGTTTAGCTGTTTTATTTAATGGTGCGATATTAAAATATATAATTAGCAAATAAGCTAAAGGCTAAAAAATACAAGTTTCTTACGTTTGTTCTGATGGACAAAGTTGATGGTAAAGTGAGACTCCTTGTACATACTGTATGTTCTAATGTTATTTTCTGCTGAGTCATTTGCAGGGCAACTGAACATACAGCAATACCTTACACAGGAAATAGTCTACACTGTTCTTACATACATACATACATACAGTTATGCAAAAGTTTAGGCACCCCTTGATAAATAACAGATTTTGGTGATTTTTTAAAATTGAAAATATGTTAACACAATCTCTCTTGGAAATGGAAAAAATGCACAATATTGTCAGTAAGCATTGGTGCATAGTTACTTTTTATGTCATAAATCGAAAAAAAGATACAAATTAACCAAAAAATAAAAATCACCAAAATCTGTTATTTATCAAGGGGTGCCTAAACTTTTGCATAAGACTGTATGTTACCTACAGTAGGTATTTGTTTCAAAAGCTTTATGTTGTGAAAAAAGTAAATTTAGTGACATTTATTTTATTATTTGGAAATGTCAGAATTTGTACATTATTTTATAATTTTGTTATATATATAAAAAACAATAAATCGTACATTATGATGAAACAGTTACTTAGCACTTGAGTATCTTTTCACCGAATACGTTTTTACACTTACTTGAGTAATATTCTGGATGATTACTTTTTACTTCCACTGGACTAATATAATTTAAGGTACAGCTACTCTTACTTGAGTAAATTTTTTGGCTACTCTACCCACCTTGTTCCAGTGGTCATAATGTTATGGCTGATCAGTGTATAAGCTATAACACAGCTTGTGCCTCAGTAAACACCACAAATATATATATATAAAAATATAAAAAAAACCCTTTATATACATTGTTCTTGCTGCCAAGTGAGTGTGTCCCTGGTGAACAATCTGCTTCACGCTATACACATTTCCTCATCTGCTTCGAGTGGCCACTCATGTTGTAGATGATAGGCCTTTTCTGAGTTGTGAAAGGAAGTCAACAAGCACATAAAAACAAGCGGTACAATCTGGGGAGGTGAATTTTATCATCAGATGCTCTATAACTACAGGGCAAGTGCAGTGCGGTTAAGGTGAGTATATTCCTGTCTACAGCATGCTGCGTATTCAAGGAAATTTATGTTTTTTCGTTTTTGTGTTTCTTTTTTTCTTATTACTCATTACTAGATGAGGACATTTGCTTCCATTTTTTTCTTCTTTTTTTAATTCGCTTATTTCTTCTTCCTTTTTTATTATTATTAAAAATGGCACGTTAAGGAGAAAATCAGATTACCATTCAGGCATAACGAAAACAGACAGAGATTGCTGATAAGCAGAAAACGTGCACGCGCACGCGCACACACACACACACACACACACACACACACACACACACACACACACACACACACACACACACACACACAACAGATGTCCATTGCAGTTGGACTGCAGGGAGATTTAATATCAGCAAATCAGGGAAAAATGTACTGATGCTGTTCCAGGATCTTTGTCTGTTTCTTTCACACACACACACACACACACACACATGCAGAAACACGCGAGGTACTATAGCGCACACAGTTTCGCAGAACAGCAGGACAGATTGCAGAGTGGTCAAAATGTCACTTCTGTCTTATTTTCAATAAAATAAAAAAAATAAATAAATAAATAATAAAAATAATAAAAACCTGTACATTTTCAGTATGTGTTGAGATGGTTTATTGATTCGTCTCCATGAAATGTTTTATCCTGGGCTAGATTGCAATAGAACACCAAAAATGTGTGTGTTGTTTTTTTTTTTTGTGTCTGTGTGCATGTGTGTGTTACCTCTGTTCAGAGTGGCTGAGCTGTTGATATCTCCCGTGATGAAAGCCGACTCGGACTGCTTCCTCACCGTATCGTTCCACATCCTCCGAATCCGACTCTGAAAAAGAGGGGGGGGGAGTGCGAAAGACAAGAGTTAATCTGTAAAGAAAATCAAACCATCTGTCTCTCTCTAAAACACTAAGCTTGTTTTTTTGTCCGCTGAATCCCACCGGAGTGTGGAAAGGGAAAGTATTTCTGCGGCATCTTTCGATGCTTCGTTTCTATTTCGACCGCTGATGTGATGAAACGCTGAAAGTTATTTCGGAGTGGTGCATGTGAAAAGGGATTCGAATGAGCAGAAGAAATAGATACAAAGGGAGGAGGAGGAGGAGGAAGGCAGGAAGGGATTAACAATGTTCATGGATTAAACTTGTACGTTTGTTAGTGTATAAATACACCAAAGTGCTGTTTAATGCTCGAATCTGATTGGTCAGAAGGAGTTAATTCAGTTTCTAATAAAGCAGCTTTTGCTGTCCCAGAAGACTTAGGGCACAACGCGGGGTTCACCCTGGACGGTGAATGCCAATTCATCACACACATGCTCATTCACACACTACAAGCAGTTTAGGAACACCAATTAGCCTAATCTGCATGTCTTTGGACTGTGGGAGGAATTCAGAGCATGCGGAGAAAACCCACCAAGCACGGGGAGAACATGCAAACTCAAACCCAGATCCTGAAGGTGTAAGGCGACAGTGCTGACCACTAAGCCACTGGGACACCAGTTGAGATAATGCATTTTTACACCATAACCGCACTTTTAATGAGCTCCTGCTGAGCCACGCCCACTGAGCAAAAAGCCAAGGTAGAGCCTCTTCTTCTATGAGGTCACTATAGGGGGAAAAAAAATCTAATTGTCTTGTTTAATCCTCTGCCAATACAAAAATGTAAAAAACAAAAAGGACAAAATGCAGGGAATGTTGAATGTTCTTTACTTGTACATGCACATCAAAGCGTAAAAATGACTAAAGGGTGAGTTTCGCATAAAAGGTCCCTGTTAAATATTCAAGACAAAACGCTATAAAAAATTTTTCTGCATTTCTTTTCTTTTACAAGAACTTACGAGAAAAAAAAAGGGGTTTGTGAAGAAAAACGAATGTTCAGATGTAAGTGATAACAGGGCAAGTTCTTTATTCCCAGACATTCCCTAACATTACAAGTGACTATGAATGTCTAAAACTGTGCCATTTTATGTGTGAAATTGATTAAAAAAAAAAAATCTTGGCAAACTGCTGTCATATACGAGGAATAAAACACTTCAAGATGTGTTGTTAGGAAAATATTCGACTTCATGTGCTAACAATCACTTTGTTTCTCTGCTCTCCTGCGTTTTATAACGAACTTCACTTCATTATAACAGTGTGTGTGCATTTGTGTCTGTGTGTAGGTGCGAGTTCGTGTGTGTGTGTGTGTGTGTGTGCTACCTGAGAGTTCGTAGAGTAGCGTCCAGGTGTCCGCGCTGTGTTGGTCTTTGTGGAGGTTGAAATGGTTGACTCTACGCTCTTGCCACTGCAGCAGTGCGTACGAAGGCATCTGCCATACTCCTTCCTCACCTACACACACGCGCACACACACACACACACACACACACACACAAAGAAAGAAAGAGCGTGATAGAGAGAAAGCGAGGTTGTACACGTAAGTGTTGTGATCAGACAGCCAATTATAAACAGACATCTTATTTATATGACTTTAATAGTTAGCATGCTGGCTGACCTTTCCGCTGGAATAAATGCATCAATAGCTCATGGCCACACACGCTCAGAAACGCACATAAACTCGCTCCCTTCGATTGAGTTATTAAGCATCAGGGACTCGAAATGCATCGCCGGATTCGAAAAACCTCGGCACTCAAGCATTAACGTGGCTTATCAGAACCAGACTCCCTCTTGCACTCGCAATAATAAGGCTGTAATTGCTTTTTAACTAAGTTAAGACAGACGCCACGTTACTGTTTGCGCAGCTGTTGTAGCCGGTTGTACCCGACCTGCATGGAAATTTGTAGCGTTTCATAAAGGGGGTCTCGACGGGCGAATCACAGCGCAGACCCCCGCCAAGGGGATTTTAAGCAACCAGGGTTTGAGAAGGTTTCATTTCTCATTTCTGCCTCAGCAAACTCAAAACTTTATTAACTTTCTTTCCTTGTTTTTTTTTATCTTTGTATCTGACTATTCACTAACTAACATGCTGGTATGAGAGTAGAGACAGTAAGCCTTGACCCACTAACAGATATAAATAAATACACCATAAATACAGTATGTAAATGTGTGTGCGTACAGTATGTCTGATGCTTTATTGCTGTGTGTTACTGTATATAAACGTGATGCTTACCTTCTTCTGCAGAATGCAGTGGAAAATAAAGATGAACATCCCTTGCAGCGAGTTAAAGATGGTGAAGAGGTAGGCCATGATCACCGTGTTCTCATTAATGTACATGAGACCGAAAGCCCAAGTCAGGCCGAGCAAGCACAGCAGGGCGATAGCGCCAATCACCCATGATCTAAGCGTGAGAGAGAGAAACAAAGGAAAAGGGGCAGAATGAGACACGGTGTAGGGAGGAGGAAAAATGACTGCAACATGCACACACAAAACCCAGAGAGCAGAAGAAGAAGAAGAATACAGGACCTCATTAATGACTCAAGCCAGTTTACATTATCTAGGGAGGTTATAATGTCGTTGTAGTGGCTTGTATTTGGAGTGGAACAACGGCAAGAGCGGAATATAAACAAGCCGCGAGCGGGGGTCATTATTCGCGCGGAATCAAATGGCCTCCTGGCTGCCGCCTCGACGTCTTCGCGTCTGCTAGGGTGTACTTAGCGCTGAAATTCACAACCACTTACAGATGCCATTTATGCGTTAAGGTCATCCTCACTCACTCACAAACTCGCACGGTGTGTGTAAATCATTTATACCGAGTCCCACATTACAGTGACAGTAAAGTATGACATTAAGCCTTGATCATTAGCCATAGGGAGACTTAGAGCTGGATGGGTGGGTGGGGGTGGAAGGGGGGGGGGGGGGAGGTCATCAAATGCAATTATGTTAATCTATGTTCATCCTAGCAAGTAACAAATCGTTCATGTTGGTTGCTGTTTATTTGCTTGCGAGTATACATTTTGTTCTTGGGCTAATGAAAAACAGCAAAGCTATTATTTAGCGTCTAATGCTACTTATCTGTGAGAAAACTGATTGCCTGAGGTACATGTTATGCGCTAGGCTTTACCGACAGATTAGCAACCAAGCTCTATAGGATTTACTTAATCTATTTACGTATAATGCATGTGCAATGTTGGAATAAAGAAACGCAGAGGAAACAGTTTAATGATATCTCAAACATTAACATTCAACAATGTTCAATTTAAATCTCTCAAACGGGACTGGCACTGCATGCAGTGCTATGAGATGTAGCAATCTACCGATGGCGGAGCTCAAACCAAAAATCAACAACCTAGATCCTTAGCCGCCTGAGCCACCACTCCCACATCTTACATTTAATGTATTTTAGTAAAAAAAAAAAAAGTTCCCCTTGAAGGTAACTCAAGCACACAACTTGTGTCTTTGTCTGGTTTTGTCTATCTAGAAGCTTTTTATAATGAAACTTGCGGTTCAGCACACCTAGTGTTGTTTCCTATGTCATCGTATTATCCGCGCTAAACGTGCAATTATCTCGCAGAGCCATGTAACTGCGCTGCCATTATGGGAAGCCATTAGGGTCAAACTTTGTCACATATTCAATTTATGTTAACAAATAGCAATGCATTAAAGTTTCTAGATTACTCACAAGCGTTAACGCGTTAATAATGACAGCCCTACGAAAAAAGTGATCAAGTATAGTACCAGGGATCATTATCTGGAGAAGCATGGAGCAGATGTCATTTTAAACCCAGGAATGTAATTCAGCTGACTTAACCAAGCACTTAAAAAAAAATTGAAGCAAATCCCATGAACGTGTGTGTGGGGGTAAAACATGACTAAAGTTCAGCGATTCTAGTTTCCTGAACGTGAAGTAGCTCAGCTTCATTAAGGGATCCTTATGTGACTCGCATCCATCTCATATGCAATTATGTTAATTCTATCGCTGAAGGCAGATCATTGAACCAGAACAGATCTTTCATTTTATTTACCATCTCTGATTTAATTAGTAAAGGGACAAACCGGTTGTTCGTGTCTGTGTGGTCAAAAATCAAATCATAGCCACTTCAAATTGGTGTGTTTTATTTATAGTCAAGGACAAAATCATTAATGATTAAGCATTGCCACGATTCAGCAATATTAAGGATGTAATAAATGTTAAATAAAAAAAAAACTATAAAAAGACTAACAAACAGACAACAAAAGGATTCAACACAACACAAACCACTTGTGTACAGGGAAAAGTTCACCATCACAGATTTATAGTGAACTCGCATCAAACAAAGGAGAAGATTCCGAACGTTCTGATTGGCCAGGAAGCCTTACCAGTGGAAGTGTGGAAGTTTCAAACTTCAAAAGAATTCTGGAATAATAAGAGTAGGAACGGGGAAGACAGTGAGGCAATAAAGTGCGAGAGACAGAAAAGGCAAGACAGTGAGAGATGAGTCTGATGAATGATTCATCAGCGTCATAAATAAACTAAAGCAGAACCCAAAGAGATGGAATACATAAATGGGAAGGAAGGAAAATAAATAAATACAGAAATATACACATTTCAAAATGAAATATCATAAAAATCGTTTCTCTTTCCCGTTATTGTTCACAATTTGACACTTAAAGAAAATTCGAAGACTTTTTCTTGTTTAGCACATGAGGTGTGACACCAATATAGATATATAAAATTGCAACCATATTTATATACCAAAACCAGAATGTTTCCAATATAATGCATTTGTTCGTGCCAAGAGATTCTTATTTTATTTTAATTTTTTTAGATATTTTGAGTTCATATTCTTGTTAATATACAGTACGTATTCCAGTCTCTTTTTCTACTTTAGAGAAGATAAATTTGAAGTCTCAGGCCCAAAAATGTCTTCTTTAACTCCTTACCTCAGGGCGGCGTTTTCCAGTGTATACTATAATTACTGCCTTGAAACACAAACAAAAAAAACATGCATATGGAAGCAATATGAGGAGGAAAGAAAACTCTTATAATCGCACTAGTCACACACTCACTGCGTCTGATTTCTTTCAAAACTGTTCAAATTGCCCTTAGATCATCAAGGGACTAGAAGGAGAGTCAGGAGGTACATTTACTCCACAAATATGATCCCATACAACTCTTGTGCATCATAAAACTCCGTTTAAGTCATCTCGATTCTCGCCTACAGTACTTTCGAGAACACATTACACTATAAAGTGAATTGCAGAACTGTAAAACAATTGTAATGCTGTAAGCTTGTACAAGGAACGTAAGTAATATACATAGATAAAAGAAATCTGTTTAGTCATGCAGAAAGCTGGAAGGACAATATATGTCTTTAACTCGGATGGAAATTGCAGTTACATAGGTGCTAGGGCAGAATATTACAGAGGCTTATCACATGTGCACTCAGGATGGCACAGGCGGTAGCCCAGAGCCAGAAGAACAAATTGCTTGAGCCAGTGATCAGGGGTAAATTAAATGATTGATTAAAGACTTAAGAGTAACTTAAAGGCAGCAACAGTGCTTGATCAAAGACCAGATTTGTAATTTTAGTCTCAGAGCTCGAGATACACTTTTCTACAAACAATCTCCAGGATCTTAAAGGATGTGCCCTGATTAGCTGTGTCAATGCGGCAGTATTGTAGCAGATGCTTTTTTCGCTTTTATTTATTTCAGCAAGTCTGATGAAAGTTCATTAAATCACATCTGATTAAAGGTTTTAAAAAGTTATAGAAAAGTTATTTAAAGTTTTTTTTTTTTAACTATTGATGTCAATGTGATCATCTGACAGGCTACAGGAACTCTATCTGTGGTTGTCATGTCTGTCAAAATGCCTCTTCTACAGTAAGTAATTGTTAGCTCAGCCTTGTTTACTGATAAACAAGGCTAGAGTAATGTATCCCTTATTGGTTATTAATGAAAATATTGATTTCTGAACAGACTGAACACATATTTAGTTTGTTCAGAAATCAATGTTCCCATTAATAACCAATAAGGAATGCATTACTCTAGCCTTGTTTGTCAGTACCGATTATTTAGAAAAGGCATTTTGACTGACATGACAGATGACAGATCTCATAATGAGGATATCCATTGAACATTTTTGGAAGGATTTTCCACCCTGCATTGGCTCCCAGGGAATTACTAGTAGGTGCAGACTACTTGTTGGTACCTTGTATTATGAGAAGTTCAAGCAGTGGCCAGAGCTTTTTCTTTCAAACCCCAGGGAGTTTCCTTGTCACTGATAGATTGTTATTACTGCTACTGATATTGTATGTTACTGATACAGTTATACTTTTTTAAAATAACTTTTTTCCCTTTGAAGCTGCTTTGCAGAAATTGGCCATTGTTAAAAGTGCCATACAAATAAAATTGAGTTCAACTGAATAATTGAATATAGCACAGTGGTGTAGTGCTTAGTATTGTGGCCTCAGAACATCAAAGTCAAATGTTCAAATCCTGCCTTCAGATCTGTATGTGTGTACTGTATATACTCCTTGTATTTGGTGATTTCCTCCGGGTGCTCCGGTTTCCTCCCACAGTCCAAAGACATGCAGATTAAGCTGACTGATTTTCCAAATTGCCTATAGTGTGTGATGTATAATGCATAATGTGCATACTGTGCGAATGAGCATTTGCAGGCTTCTGCTCTGAGGCCCTTGGCATAGGACCTCCTGTGTACAGGATGATCAGTATACAGAAGGTGAAATTTATTTGAAATTATAGTAATCCTGGCCTAACCTAAAAGTGATATTTCTGGCAGATGAAATCTTTCACAGTGAGCAGAACCACTTGGTACATGTCAGAAATATTATCAGCCAGTTATATTATGATTAAATGATTTGAGCATGTTATCAGATCTGCCTCCCTGTACAGTAAAATAGTTACGGTGAAATTTCTAATCATAATGATTTTAATAAGACTGAGGAAATCGTGTCTAAACATAGCTAGTCAGAGGCGGGTTAACTGTTTTGTTTTTGTAGTTAATAAAATATTTTAGATGAAGAAGTTGTTTGAGAATCTGGAGAGTTAATGATGCTGCTATAATTCATGTTTAATAAGAGGAGCTACGGTAACTTGTTTCCAGGATGTTCCACAACTTGCAACATAACTAGAAATGGACAAAAAGAACGATATGTTATTTCATCAATCAGTAACTAAAACTTTGTTATTGCTGACAAATCGCTGTAATGTACTGTACAAGGAATAAAACGCCTCGGGGTGTACGGGTTTTGGAATTGAAGGCCTGATCGCTTAAAGGTTTTACGTAAGTGTTTTTTCTATCTGAAATATTTCCAAGCAGACCCATTTTAGGAAAGATAGAAGCCTTAATTATCCATAGAGGTCATTTTCTCCAAGAGTGTAGGTGAGGAAACATAAAAGAAGTTTTGGGAGATCATTTAAGAATCGAAATGTTCATCTGTACTCTTTTAAAGCCGCAGTAAAGACAAACTCGATTACTCTTGCAGTAATGATGATTGAGCTAGTTCCCGAGGCGGCGATAAAATATGCTAAATATTTTCCTAATGTTTCATACATGACATGTTCAGGCTGCAGTAGTTGGATTGTGTTTCCTTTTTTGGTCTTCATTCTCCTCATTAAACAATAAGAAGTTGTCTTTAAGCTTTGTTTAAGTCGTCCACAGACCTATGGATGCACCTGCTTGTTCAGAGTAATCTGGCGTAGCTGCTAAGCAAAGGTTTATCTCTTGCAGCGTAACCTTTATAAATCTGTTTTATTACAAGTTAGCTTTTCTCACATCCTCTTTTTTTCCATCCATTACACTTGAGCTGTTCGTCGATCATTAAGTAATACAGGCTGAATACTGAGGAAAAATTTTGAAAGTAAAAAAGAAAATTTGAAAAAAAAAAAAACCCTCCTAATGGCTTTGTGAAGGACAGGTTCAGACTTACTGACAGCATCCAAAATGTGTGTTTCCTTTTCACTGACATCTTCCATTTTTTTTTTCTATTTCATGCATTTTATAAAGCAAAAGCTTGGTTTCAAGAAAGCCTTCAAATCTATGCATAATGAACTAAGCTTGGGCATGTAGTAAACATCTTCAGGTTGTTGGAAAAGAAGACGGATGCAGATGCGAGTCTTCAGTTTAGTGAGACACAAAACAAACTCAAAGCGACGAGATGACATTACCTGAATACTAATCATGAAACGATGCAAAAACACTACGGCAAGATTATTAGCAAACAGCAAATGTTACATACAATAAAAAGCTTGACAGAAGAACTTAAACAAGAGCATTAAACAGGACATAAAGAGACAATGAAGGTAGAAATGATCAAAAACATATGTCATGCAGGGGCTGATGGGTAATGAAGCGTATTTTTTACAGCAAAATATTATGTAGAAATTGTTGACGATTATGAGAAACATTCTAAACAATACAAAAACTTTAACCCAAATACCTAGGAAGCAGACTGGGCTTTAGTTGTCGCTATGAAGCTCGCCAGTGAAGATCTCAGTGACGATGTACGGACATCTAGAGGTTTATTCTACTACCTAGGTTTACACACATGTCTTCCTCAGTCCCTGAGAGATGGTGGGATCAGCTGAGCAGTGAGTTCAACATTCTACTGTGAGTTCTGGAAACCATTCAAGACAACTTCCAATCTTTCCAGAAGTGGGCGTCCCAGCACATTCACCCCAAGGCCAAAACAATATACAAATTAAAAAGACAAGAGCTACAAAATCAGACCCTCGCGAAGCATGTTAAATGTGAAGGTCTATGAGAGCACAATTAGAACAAGACTAAACAAGTATTGTTTGCATGGAAGGGTTGCAAGGATGACTCAAGAAGTTAATCTGAACAAGCCTCCAAAGGCTTCAGGAACAATGTCCTGTAGACAGATGAGACCAACGTGGAGCTGTTTGGCCAGCACCATGGTTAGTGAAAACCAAACAACATTTCAGCAGAAACACCTCATTTCCACATGATGACTTGGGCTTGTTTCACACCTATACGACCTGGGCACCTTGCAATCATTGAGTCGACCACAAACCCCTCTGTATACCAGAGTGTTCTAGAGGCACATGTGAGGAGCCACCTGTCCAACAGCTAAAGCTTGGTTGAATTCGAGTCATGCAACAAGACAATGATCTGAAACACCAGTAAATCTCCATCACAATTTTGGAATGGCCTAGGGAAAGTCCAGACCTCAGCCCAATTGAAATGCTGTGGCGGGACCTTAAGAGAGCTGTGCACAGACGATTGGCCAAAAACCTCAATGAACTGAAGCAATGTTATAAAGAAGAATGGATCAAAATGATGTGAGAGATTCATAGTTATACAGGAACAATTACTTCAAGTTATTGCCAAAAGTGTCTCTATAAGCTATTGAATCATGGTGGCAACTTGGTATTGGCCACTTGATTTATTTTCCTTTTTGTTAAATAAATAATGGCATGGTGAACTACACTACATCCACTACGATCAGATAAATTTTTATGATGTTTTTGAACACGAAAAAGAACTCCTGTAACTCCGGTGTTTGTGAATGATCGTGTGAATTCCCACAGACAGATGCGACAGATTCAGAGTCTCATCACTGTACTGTGAACTCTTCGGTAATTGTCAGTAGGTTTTACACCTTTCCGAGTTCATCAAAGTCCTGGTTTACCACGAATGCACGTAAAAAGTCAAGTTAAAGTCTAAAAATGGCATTTATTGCGTTTTGCTGTTCACATGATTTTTGACCTTACTAGTCTCACTTTTCTTAATATTTTGGATTCAGGCCTTGGGGACATTGCCCGTTAATTATGTAACGACTTTTTTTTCCTACTTCATATCACCCTAACCGTGGGCCAGATAATTAGCACTTGGATACTTTCCTTACAGTATGTGTTTGAAACCCAACTACAAAAAATGTGAAACTTTGAAACTAATAAACAACAGAAAATTTCCTATTCATATAGATCTCTCATTTCTCTTGAGTTGCGAACCTGATGTATTTTAACTGGCCAGAGTTCCAGGGTTGAATCCTTTTTTTTCTCCTCATGGAGCCAGAGGAAGCACTTGATTAATTGTGCTTGGTACTCTGGAAAGTGAATATTGGTTTTGAAACATAAACTGGTTCTTTTTTCCTCAGTTTTTACTTTTTATGCACTTCTCCCTAGAAGCACTGCTACTTCACACCCCATTACTGATGTTTCGCCTTATTGCACATACGGCCATCAGTATGGCGAGGGTGAGGTTTAAAACAAGCTTCCTCTGAGACACCTGAATTCAGACTGCACATTTTCAAAACATCTTAATTGTGCTTGAGTCTTATACTTTTTTTATGACTGCACTAATTGACAGAGACTGAGAGAAACACGGCTGTTCTTTTTTCACATGACTAATTCTGGTCCTGGACATACGTAGGTATCTGTGGTATCATTAAGATTTCACTTTCTGCTATTGACGACTGTTCGACTGTACATGGACATCCTTAAGATTTCAATCATACTTCAATTGTAGAGATTTGTGTTAATCATAATAACTGTCCGGGACTCTTATTCACATTGGGCCATGTTAATTGGGCCATGTTTTGAGCTATAAATACACTAAACTATCTATTTAATACCAAAAATACAGAACATTTATTGGGTCATTAAATTTAGTTAAACTGTAGGCATTGAAGATGGATGCTTGGTCATTTGAAATGACAGTTTAAAGGTCCCATAGGTTACTATTTCTTTAAGAAGTTAACACGGGAATCAAAGTTCACCCAAAATTATCCTCGAGATGAAATACCCCACAGACCTCAAGCTCGATTTCACTTTAATCATGCTGTTTCAGTGTCTATGTGAAAAAGCTACTTGAATAAGCCAGAGCAGAGCTGAGCAACAAGATGGAGGAGGGGGAACCTCTTATATGAGGTCACATTAGAGTGAAAATCGAAAAATAATTTTTTATCCTGGAGACCCATCTGAATGTCTATAAAATTATTAAAAGTGTATTTTTGCATAATAAGTCCTCTCAAAAGACAAGTTAAAAGCGAGACACATTACGATTTCAAGGTGTGCTCAACTGCTGGAATTGATGTATAATATATTATACAAAATCAACGCAAAATAATAGAATGTGCTGCATCAACTGCTATTTTATGAAAAACTTAATTAAGCTTAAAATGACTACAAATTTTACACATTCATTCATCTTCTATAACTGGTTATCCTGTGCAGGAGTCACAGGGGAGTGGAGCCTCTCCCAGGAGACTTTGGCCATGAGGCAAGATACACCATGGACATGGTGCCATTTCATTGCATTTCGCACACACGCACTCAAAACGGGCATTTTTGGAACTAGATTTCTGAGTTTCTTAGTTTTTTTCCTCACAGTGTCCCAGACAATGTTTACCTGCCACTGGCTTGCTCATTAGGGACCCAAATATAAACCTACATCTGGATTTCCGTCAACTTGCTTTGCATCACTGTCTACTGCTAAAAACACGAGACAAATGGATTGAGTTGGACGTATCATCGTGCCTCCAATGTCTTGAGTGAAAAAAGAGGTAACTAACCAGAAGCTAATGCAGCACCAGGGTTAAAGAGGTAAACGCAGGCTATGAAGGCTTGAGAACCCCCCCCTTTCTCACAACGCTGATCGGTTTCCTGGAATCAGGTCACGAAAATTTCCGTCCACCAACTTTACACCCAATTACAAAACATCAAAAGGAATAACTAAGTGCGAATATGCGGCATGTAACCCAGATTCAGGAATGACGCTCCAGCACTAGCGCTAGAGAGGTCTGTGCCGCGCTCGCACAAGTGTACAGCAATCCATACCCCGCTGATCCCTTTCACAGAGCCCTGGATCCCCTTAACACAAATGTGAAGGATTCTGAAGGTGCTAAGGAAGATCATTAAAGTTTCTCACTCGAAGAAAAAAAATCATGCATATGGGATCTGATGAAACTTCTACACTATTTATGTTTAATGTGATTTTTACATGTAAGTCTGGTCAAGAAATAGAGACGAGTAATGACAATGAGTCAGAGTGCAAGCAATACGAACGACGCGAGAATCAAAGACACACACACACACATACACACGCGAGAGCGAGCACACACTTACTTGATGTTGTCCAGGCAACCGGAGTCAGGTTTCAGAATAGCAGTGTGGTGGAACATCTTGTAAAGTGCAATGCCCAAGAAGATCACATTTAGCTGCACACACACACACACACACACACACACACACACACACACACACACACACACACACACCATATGAGCATAATAGAAATGTATTCATATAAATATTTGCAAAAATATTATAAAAATGACTTGACGTATGTCTCTCTCTCTCACTCTCTCACTCTCTCGCTCTCTCTCTCTCGCTCTTAGGCAGTGCAGCTGTCAGTGGTGTATTGTCTGTCTTGTGGGGGTTTTAAAGTTCACCCCAACACCGTCTGACTTTCACATAATTGGTAAAATGTCTTCAGCAGCCCATTATCTGCATCCCCCTGTGTGTGTGTGTGTGTGTGTGTGTGTGTGTGTGTGTGTGTGTGTGTGTGTGTGTGTGTGTGTGTGTGTGTGCGAGTTTGTGTGTGCGTGTGTGTGTGTGTGCGTGTGCGAGTTTGTGTGTGTGTGTCATGGAGGTAGGGAAGGAAGACGCTTCCTTGGAGTTACTTATTCCAAGACCATTAAGTGTTGCCCCAGTGTGTCTATGTGCATGTGTGTATGTTTGTATGTAAATGTAGAATTCTGTGTGGGTATGTGTGTGGGCGCACCATTATAATGAGCGTAGCAGGGCCAATGAAACTCCAGATGAAGTAGGTGTCTAACCGCAGCCAGCACCTGTAGAAGGCAGACAGGGAACGAGAGACAGAGAGAGAAGAAGAGGAGGAGGAGGATAGACAAAGACAGCGTTAGACACAGTGAGCCAGAAATACCTCTGCAACCTAAATGAGGTAATCTCATACGGTCCTGTTCATCTTGGTTTGATGACTGGAATGTCGTTAGAACCTTCTGGAATGTCTGGTGGTGCGCGGATTGTTTCAGAGCATAAACGAATGACTGACAGCCTGTAAGTGAATTATTAAACTTTTCATCTCCTTTATATCACCTCTAAAGCCCAGTGTGTGTGTGTGTGTGTGTGTGTGTGTGTGTGTGTGTGTGTGTGTGCAAGTGTACTGTATGTGGGTGTGGGTTTGGGTGTGTGTGTGCGGCCCGGACCGATTGAACAACTAAGCATGCATTACCCATTACCCAGGAGCAGAGTCTGTATGGAAATGAATGCAGAAGCCAAATGAGATTATAAATACTTTATAGTCTCCAACAGGGCGTACAAATGATGTACAGCAGGACAAAGCGACGCAGACAGTACTTTTGTCGTTTATTTCATCGTTTACCAAGCCGATCATGTTTCCAGTGTCCTACTCGATGACATCACCAATTCTCAAGAAGGGGAAAAAAAGAAGCATGCACTAGAGCTTAGTCCATGTTCATCAAAAAAAAAAAAAAAAAAAAAAAAAAACCCCGCACTGGATTAAAAAATAAAGAGCTTTGATAATAGAATACGGGAAATTATGTGTACAGCATGTGACATCATGATACCCAATGACATTCATGAAACGTGATGTAATCATGCTAAGGCCATGCTAATATATGAGAAATATATAAGGATATATAATAAGCAAAAATACGTAATGCAATATCTAATCACAGCACACTACAAGTGAATGAATTCTTTCCACATTTGTCAGTTTCTTTTCTGATCCGAGATCTACAGTAGCCCAGTGTTTTAACCTGTGATTAATTTCTCGCTATGGAAAAAAAAATGCTCACTTTTAATTAAATGCTTTGAGACAATTTGTGAAATATCACCTCGGTTTCGTAATTTTTATTTTCTAAATTTCACCTACTCTCCACACAAAGCCAGTTAATGAAGGGTGTGAGAATAAACCGCTGAGTCAAAGCGAATGTATGACTTCTGGGGTTTCACGATTGCGACTCCCAGTCAAAGTTTCCGACTACACAGCTGATGATATTATTACACCTAAACCTCAAATGCTTGTAAATGCTGTAAATGAGTATCATAGGTAAAATTGTCGCCTTGTTATTCCGTCTTATACTTGGCTGTAGCTACCTAATCCTTGATTTCATGCTAATGTTAATAGTAAATCTACATTATTATAGCAAGTAGTGCATACCTTATGTGTCAATAATTTCAGTATGTGACTTACACAAGAGAACGATGAGTCAAGTGTATTGTATAATATGGATTATCAATCAATTGTTTAAAACTGACCCCACAAAAAAGACAATCTAGCACAAGGTGCTGAAAAGAAAAAAGTGAACGCTGGTTATGATAGCAAGGTATCGGAACACCCGGGGTATTACTGCCTGCCGCATATGGGGCTTAACAGGAAAGGAATTCCAGATTCACCAGATCTCAATCTGACCGAGCATCAACGAAGTGTGCCAGACAAACAAGCCCGATCCATGAAGGCCCCGCCATACAACCCACAACATCCAAAGGATCTGCTGATTACATCCTAGTCTTGCACACTCTGAGAGGTCTTGTGCATTCATATCCTGACGTACCAGAACCGCCCAGGTAGCATAACAGGAATGTTGATGGTATTTCGGCTGCTCCCGGCAAGGGGTCGCCACAGTGGACTATCCGGTAAAGGGGCACCACAGCGGACTATCAGGTAAGGGGTCGCCACAGCGGACTATCCGGTAAGGGGTCGCGACAGCGGACTATCCGGTAAGGGGTCGCCACATCGGACTATCCGGTAAGGGGTCGCCACAGCGGACTATCCGGTAAAGGGTCGCCACAGCGGACTATCCGGTAAGGGGTCGCCACAGCGGACTATCCGGTAAGGGGTCGCCACAGCGGACTATCTGGTAAGGGGTCGCTACAGCGGAGTATCCGGTCCACACAACAACTTGGCACAGGCCCTTCCCCTCCCATTTTTTCCGGGCTTGGAACCGGCACTGCACAATATTGTGCATGTTTTATGTTTAATGTTACGGCTGATGGGCATACAGTATATTCTAAAGTAAGTGTTTAATCACCTTCATTATGTGACTTATTACTATTCTTTCCATGGTTGAGTGTATCCTTAGAAGTCATAGGTAGAACAGACATTGTTTGTGTTAGGCTTTAGATGTGTAATTTCATATTTTTATAAATTCACAACTCGTTGTGAATTGTTGCACTTCAATCATTTGTATTTCAGTCGAGGATGGCGAGTTGTTTGTTCTGCCAACCCCCGACAGAGTTGGATAATGGACAGTGATCAATGCCCAAATTGTCTGGGATCAAAGCATCTTCGACAAGCACTTAAAGAGCCTTGCCCTAACTGCAACATAAGTAGAGCACGAAGTGAAGTGAACAGCAGACACGGCCGCTGAGCATTCTAAAAAGACCAACCTCAGCATTCTGGCATGTTCACAATGGGCCAGGCACTCGTATTAGTGTGCATGCTACATTTGTATGTAATCAAATTGAAAGTTGTACTCTAGTATGCAAAATACCAGGCATGAACACCCTGCCTTTTACTGTAAACCACATGTTTTATAGAGAGTATGTGTCAGATAGAAGATATGTGACAGCTGTGTCGACTTGTCTGCCGCTGAAAGCACTTAAACTAGTTAAAACTTTTAATAAACATGTGCAACAACTCAGACTTGCATGCAAAGTGATGGTCTGGTAGTGGGATATTGACTCGACTTGTCAAATGAACCAACGGAAAATTGTTCACTGTTCAGTGTATTGCACCACCCTCGCAGGCATTATCAGTCAGCATGCAGTGTCTGTGCTGGGGACTAAAAATATGTCCCGCTGTGTCTGAAAACAGCAATTCTGCTAATGATACCAGCACTGCACTTTAAAAAAGTTTTATTATTTTAAACTTGTAAATTCAGATTGTTATTTTTGTTCAGAATTTGGACATTGTAACTGAATATGGAGATTTGGAGAGTGATGTTTTTTTATACAAAATTTGAAATTTTAAAATAGATTTTTTTGAGATATTAGGAATTTAGAGATTTGAGTAATTTTGTTAATGAATTTGAAGTTAAAAGAAGAGCTATTGTATATATCTTTGGACTGTGCTTGTGATTTTGGGCATTTTAATATGATTATTGCTAATAAAAAAAAACATATTTTGTTACTGAATTTGAAAATCGGAAATAGACTGTTCCTGAATTTGGAGATTTAGACTTTATTTGGTCAGGAATTAGGAAATTTAAAGTGTTATTTTACACTGAACCTGAATATTAAATTGTTACTGAATGATTGTTACTGAATTTGTATATTTAAAATGTGAATATTACTGAATATGGAATTTTAAGCATTGTTTTTTATTGATTTTTTTAAATAAATTTGGTGATTTGAAGTGTGTTTCTTAATGAATTAAGAAATTTGAAGTGCAACTGTTACTCAATTTGTACATTTTAAGTATTATTTCAATGAATTTAGACTTTTGAAACAGGAGTGTTACTAAAATAAGAAATTCCTAGTTTTTCTTTTACTAATTTAGAAAATTTGGAAAGTTTTGGATTTTGACATGTGACTTTTACTAAGTTTAGAAGTTAAATATATGTAAGAATATGTTTTCAGTAAAATTTAATTACTGAAATGTGCATTACTGAATCTGAACATTTAAAGTGTGATCAATAAAAATGAAACTTCATATTTTGAAACTTTAAAAATTAATAAAAATGTTTTTGAGGGGATTTTGAAATTTGTAATGTGACTGGTTTTACTTTTTGGAGGTAAAGGTGTAAATGTTTGTAAAATGAGATTGTCACAGGTTTTTGGGTGTGACTGATATATTAAGGGCCTGTGTGTGTACTCACACATGGTTCGTGCCGTAGCTGCGATAGTCGACAGCAGCTGAAACAGCCACGATGAGCGCGGGTACACCGTAGCCGGTGAGGTAGAAATACTTGGTCCGAGAGTACTCGCTCTCAAACACTTCCACCAGCATGATGTAGAGCTGCACACCTTCCAGGAACATCCATGTGAATGCGGCCAAGAAGAAGAAGTGAAGTAGAGCGGCAAACACTGCACAAGCAATCTGAGAAAAAAATATGTGTATGTGTTTAGATAATGAACATATTTAAGGGGGCAGCAGAGCTCAAAGGCAGTGAAAAAAAATTTATATATATATATCATATCAACATGTGGATGCAGCCAATTCAACTCATTAAATATTTATCCAGGTAAATTTAGATAAGGCACCACACACACGCACACATATGATCACTTACTATGATGCCATTGGTACATAATTCATGTCCTGATTACAATTTTAAAGCAGGTCTCACTTAAATGAGTTTTCTCAATGGATTTTCCACATTATTTCCCTCACACACACTCGCTCTCTCTGAGGACGTGAGCAGCTTTTCCGTTATTAACAGGAGGTCAGAGAGCCACTCCACTTTGGTAATTAACGACAGCCAGGCGCCAATCCCAACCACTTACGGGATGGCGGGTGTATATGCCGGGGTGTGTGGGTGTGTGTGTTTCCCACCCACCTCTAAAAATGGATACACGCAATTCGATGATAGAATTAAGACCACTGCCGGCAGGGTAACTTCGGAATATGTCACTATTTATCACTCTAATAACGCTAATAGAAAAGAGAACACTTCCAAGCCTGTACTTATATACCATTATGAGTGAAAGTTTAATAATGGTTCATAACAGGCAAGAAAAAAGACACATTACAGCTGTCAGAATTAGCGACCTGAAACTTTCTTGCAACTTGGAGATAAATGAAAGTGTAATACAGGCCTTTTTTATGATTTTTTTAAAAGTCTACATCATAACCATAAGAGTAAATATTTTTTAAATGTGTCAAATTACTATGTTTTTTTAAATTGTTTTAATGTAATAGTAGAATTGAACAGCAGACCGTTATTCTTAGCACTTCTTTTATTGCTTAGGATTTTTTAACTAACACTTAAGTACATCTGGTCACAAGTCATCATTAATAGACGCACCCAAATAATAATACAGTAGCAGCCTTATAGTGGCTCATTTTGTCACACTCTATTTTCTTAGTTAAAATGTGCTCTATGCACTACAATTTCTACAAGTACATTTAGTATTTTTTAAAAAGTAAAAAGCACTTTTAACAATGGGCATTGATGCGAAGCAGCTTTAGAGAACTACAAATTTTGAGCAAGCCACTGACAGTAGCAAGGGGGGGGGGGGAGGGGGAGGGGGATGTGGGTAAACAGAGATTTTTTTAATGATCAAATTTAATTCGAGGATTTCTCTCAGAAAGTTCCCATGCTTAAGTTCACAATTTTGAGTAATCTGTTAGCAAATAATATGTATGAACATTAATGCAAATATTCCATATATTCTTCCATATATCTAAACTTCAATAGATCCACATTGCATGTCTATTAATATGCAAAGATTTAATTAACAGTAATATTGCATATAAAGTGCACAAAACCATATAATATCATCATAACATGAACACTGATTATTAATTAAATATCAGTAAACTGGTTACAGGATCATGGGCCCCCATTGCTCATATTTATGCCTGTGGGGACCAAAGACTAACCTGTCTGGTCCGATCCCACAGAAAATCCAATGTGGCACAAATTGCTCAAAAACTGTAATGCTGGCAATGATAGAGATGTATCAGAACATCCAGTGCATCACAGCCTGCTGTGCATGTGGCTTAGCAGGCAGGAGTTCAAGGTCGTTGATCTGGACTTCAAATTACAGATCGAGAATCCATGGGATGTACTGGACAAAAAAGATCTGACCCCAGCCTGCAACACTTACTCCTACTGTCCTTGTGCTAGATATCGAGAGGTCTTGTGGAGTCTTGCCTCGAGGATTGAGAACTGTTTGGCTGGCACAAGGGGAACCTACACAATATTGGGCTTAATGTTTATGGTTTTAATGTTATGGTTGATTGCACCATAGGAAGGTGATAATTAATATTCTATAACATGAATTCGCTCCTTCCATCAGTTATGGAAGTTCTACAGGTAATCTAGACTCAACTGAACACAAATAATAGATTTGTGTTTATAAAAGTAAAACTATTGATAAAATATTTATAAAAGTGACTGTTTGGTGGTAGAACATTCAGCGGTGTACCTATACAATTCCTCCAAGAAGAAAAGAGATGTGCCTTGACATCAGGCCCACACAAACAACTGTTAGTGCTCATTAATCTGAAAAGGGTTATAAGGCCATCTCCAAAAAATTGAAATGTCACATTTTACACTGAGAAATAAACACAGGGTTTCTGGAAGCTGTTTGGTCGTTATGTACAGTGATATATTTGGAAAAAAACAAACATATGACGCCTCGTGTCCTAAGCCTCCTGGGATAGGCTCCAGGTCCCCCGCCACCCTGAATACAGGATGAAGGGTATAGACGATGACAACCATAGGATGTCACCACAAACACATCATACCCACTCGTCAAAAAAGAAATTTTTATAATGGTTTTGTCTGTACATTGGTCCAGGCAGGTTTTGTCGCAGCTTGGAAATTTTCCATCATGAAGACAACGGTGAACTCTGAGGGGCGCTGTCTAGTAACTTAAGCTAGGCCACAATTGGGTCCACAAGATAATTATCCCCGGCACATCGGAAAACCGTCATCTGAACGGAATTTCAAAGACCTCAACCCTATTGGGATGCTCATCACTCACGCAGTCTTTTTCACTCACTCACTCGTATAATGTTCGGGGTCTCGGGTGCCCTGAAGCCTAACTCAGGGGACGTGGAGCACAAGGGTACACCCTGGACGGATGCCAATCCATGGCAGGGCACAAGAACACACACTCACACAAATACTACAGGCAATTTGGAAATTCCAGTTAACATATTCTGCCTGTCTTTGGACAGTGGGAGGAAACCGGAGTACCCGGAGGAAACCCACCAAGCATAAGGGGAGAACATGCAAACTCCATGCACACAGAGCCCAAGGTGGGACTCAAACTGTCAACCTTGGTGGTGTGAGGGTACAGCGATAACCGCTCGTATTAAGATGCTGCGCGAGGATGATAGTAGGTTTGAACACATCAATGTGTTATAAACTACGACTTTAACTTTAGGTTACTGCTGCTAAAGGTGCCTTTTTGTTGTGCACCTAAGATTATTTGACTGAGGTGACTTGCATGTTTATGATCAGTTTTGTTGATAGTGTTTTATTCCTTGCATAGGTCCATCCATCCATCCATCCATCCATGAACCATTGAAGTCCAACAAGGGAAAGTGGAGGCCAATGGTGGCCATTGTATTTATTCCCATTTTTACAACATTGGTAGGACCTCTGGTCAACATTCACACACCATAGGCAATTTGGCAACGCCAATTAATATAACCTACTGTACATGCCTTTGGATTGTGAGAGGAAACCTGAGTATCCGGAGGAAACCCACCAAGCACAGGGAGAACAGGCAAAGCGGCAGTGCTAACCACTAAGCCACTGCATCGCCCTTGCATAGGTCACACTAGTTTAATAAAGTGTATGTGTGTGTGTTTGTGTGTGTATGTCTCACAGGCTGGTCCGATCGGTAGATTCCAACGAGGAACAGCATCTCCGCGATGAACAGCGAAATGCACAGGTTCTTGTGGATGGTGTTGCGGTCGCTCTGCAGGCCACGGAAGAAGCAGAAGGTGAAGATGCAGATGAGCAGGCAGACAAGCGAGAGCAGGATCCCCACCCATGTGATCTTATCCAGTAAGGTTGTTTCATTGTGATCTGCCTTCTGTGTCACAGAGAAAGAGAACGAGAAATAAGAGGGGGGGAGAAAAGGAAGAAAAAATGTCAGCGTCAAAGGATACAGAAAGAGAGGAGAACGATGGAGAGAAAGAATGTTGAGAAGAATCCCAAGAGGAGAAAATGCATGGATGAAATGAAAAAAGAGGGAGGATAGAAGAGAAAGAAAATGACATTTTGGATTTATAGGAAGGAAAGGTGGAAGAATGAGAATGAGAGAGAGAGAGAGAGAGAGAGAGAGAGAGAAAGGAAGACCACAGAATAGAGACATTTATTGCTCATCACTACATATTGGCTGAACTGTTGATGTTCAAAAAGCTAAAAAAATAATTAATCGTGTTTAGCTCAATTTCTCCTGCGTGCATAGAATTCGCTGAAGAATGCAGCGAAGATAAAAACATATCGGCTATTTAATTAGATCGGACAATTATATGGCCATAGAAAAGGGGTCCATGCGCTCTCTGCTGCTATTTAGCGAACAGACGACGAGGGGAAAAAGCACTCAGCATGCCTTAATGCACTGTCTGAACTATACAGAGCAGAAACAATGCGGTTCATTCGTCAGCGGCCGCACGGCCTTCGAGTGTTCAAATAACAAATCCATTTCATCTGCAGGATTAGAAAACGAGCTGAAGCATAGAAAACACACAGTGTGCTCACAAAGGCACACACACACTCACACACAGCATTTGATTAATCATTCATCCGTCCATACAGTGTCCATTAACGCAGCCTGCAGGGTGAGGAAAAGAAGCACTGATTCGCACGTCAGTGTGTGTGTGTGTGTGTGTGTGTGTGTTCGAGACATGTGAGTGTGTTTAAGGTCAGCTCTGCCCTCGGTACACAGCATTTACATTTATGTATATGATGACCTTTATGCTTTTCTTTTTGTGCCTTAAAAATTTTGGCACTCATAAATGCCATGGTATATTTTAGGCTCATAATATGTGCTCAGATACAGTAGTGTGTGTGTGTGTGTGTCTGTGTGTGTGTGTGTGTGTGTGTGTGTGTGTGTGTGTGTGTGTGTGTGTGTGTGTGT
The DNA here is from genome assembly GCA_011419295.1 of Clarias macrocephalus. Taxonomy (NCBI): domain Eukaryota; kingdom Metazoa; phylum Chordata; class Actinopteri; order Siluriformes; family Clariidae; genus Clarias; species Clarias macrocephalus. The sequence goes on from JAAGKR010004723.1 coordinate 28,169, forward strand.
GTGTGTGTGTGTGTGTGTCGCATAACCTCAAAGAGGTAACTAACATTATGAGCTGCTTGTGCTTGATGGCTTCAAGAAATCTGATTCTCTTCCCCCGTCTCTCTCTCTCTCGCTCTCCTCCCTTCATTTTCGCCATTTGATAATCCTGATTTACTTGTGGTGTGGAGGATTAGACAGAACGTCTCTCGCAGGGAAGGAAGTGGAAGGCTAAATGGAGTCCACCTCCATCTTGTTACATTAAATTATGGATTTTGGTCTTTCGAACCTAACGGCTGAACTGAAAGGCAAAGACACACGCGCGCACACGCATGTCCAGTGTGGGTAATACAATATCCCAGATACTTATAGAAGATCTAAGGACTAATTACTTTATATTCATTTAAATTTTACCATACATTTATTCATATTGCACATTGGGTTATTCTGTGATATATAACTCGAGGGATAACTCGTCTCCACAACATTAAATCTAGCTAGAAATGGTTCTAATTGTTTCTTAATTGTTTATTTATTATAAGGGCAATAAAGCATAGTTTTATAGAAAAAATTTATTCAATTTATTTCAGTTTTATTTGTATAGCGCTTTAACAATTGTCATCGTCGCAAAGCAGCTTTACACAATCAAAAGAAATCATGGAAGTTGGTGTGCTCCTTATTGGAATGGGCTGTGAAACGAGCTCCTTATTGGCATTCCATTGTTAATTTTTTTCTTAGAACTTCAAATGCAAAACTTTTCTGTTAACTGACATAGGTCGTGCACATTGTGATAGAGTAACTCTATATACAGTAAGGGTTCTACTCAACATACTGTAGTCTCCATAACAAGTGATGGATCCACTCGGTGCGTTAGATTTCAGCAAACAAAATTTGGAAGGTGGAAGTTTCTCAAGTGACGTACAGTATTCATCGCTATGAGTCTAAAATAGAGATGAATGGCAGAGTATGGAACGGAAACATCCTCATTTGCTGAAAAGATGAAAAACTTCAAAGGTCAACCATCAGTTTTCTAGCATTCTCAAGGGCCAGTATTGGAACATTATCATGAAAACAGTTCAACAATCGACAGTGCTTGTTATGGTGAGTCGACTTGGATTAGACGCAGGCGACTGCTATCCAAAGAGCACTGTGATCTTGCACATTTGCATACTTCTGCCCACACTGCAAAAACCTTGTTTTGAGCATCCTCCCTATAGTCCTGATCTTGCGCTCATGTGCCGTCAGCCCTAGGAGTAAGAAGAGTCACTTCTGATGAAGAAATGTAGACAGCGGTGCTTTATGGCGCGCATCGTAGCATAAAACTTTTTTTTTTAACGAGGCAATACGAAAGCTTGGTGACAGATGGACAAAGTGTATTAAAAAGCAATGAAACCAAAGTGTCCTGCCAGAGTGCGGATCATTTTTGACTCACCATTGTGCTGCTTATTGGTAGAACTATGTCATATGAGTAGTTAAGGAACTCAAAATATTTACACAGTTATTTCATGATGATGCTTCCAGCATTGTTATTTATAGGTAAGCTGAATCTCTTGAAATGTACGACAATCCTAATTTTTAACTCCATTAGACTGACTGGCCTGATGGCAGGACCAGATGGTGCGCTGCTGCGTCTTAATTTTTATGTTTTTTTTTTTCTGGTAAGAGACACGCAGAATTCTTAACAAGTGAGAGTCAGTTTGCTAATGCTGCTTTCCTTCAATCAATTAAAATGGCTGTGAAAGTCTAACATCAACAGATCTGTACTGTGTGAGACTGGAGCTGTAGTACTGTAGTTTGTCTTCTTGCATGGTGCACTTTTTTATTACTGTAAATAAATCCTTTGGGTGGTTTTGTGTATGAAGAGGTAAATAACAATATAAAAAAAATGTAAGGTGAATCTGAAAATAATGAGCAATTATTACACATACAGGAGGAGCCAGTGATTCTAATCCAATACACTTTTTTAGTGTCGCTGCTTTGGAAATGCATATTGGGTGTTGGGTGGTTTTGGGTTGGGGGACTTCTGAAGAAAGAGGTATTGTATTTGTTTCACTTTTGCTCACCAGTCATATTTCAACATCACTGATTCGTCCTTTAAGTCTGATTTTAAATATCTGTACTATGGTTAAGTTTCACCACATTTCTTTTTATATTCAGACAACTCAAGGACTTGATCTAAATCCCTAACAAAGCTAAACGTTAACAGTTGTGACAGCACTGATGAGTCCTAATACCTTTAACTGTAATCTCTCTGCTGCTACTTTATATTATCTGGCAGTACTGTGAAAGCTAGAGATTAACATTAATATTTAAGAGATTAGGAATAAAGTTGTTTTTGTTTAGCCTCAGGCACTGCATTTCCACATTCCTTACATACAGTATGTAATTTCTACTGTATCTGAATGAATAGTTATACTCTTATTTAAGTTTTGGTGAGCATCTTCTGATGCTTCTGAAGACATCTTCATCCACTCCCCACCAGGCCAGGTGACCCAGATGAGGGCAATCAAACCTCAGACTGCAACCAGCTTTGCAAACTACTTTGCCATATGGTTCTCCTTTTTTAAGGAACAATCATCTAGAGGCTCTTTCTGCTGCACTTGATATCATGGATGCTCTTAACCATCTCTGCCATTTGATGCCCAAATGCACGGTATGCTCTGACCAGAGATCATACTTTGTATCCCGTTACAAATTTCATTCGGGGAGCACCATGTTGACCAGCCTCCTATACTTGGCGAGATTGCTTTCAAATACCTCATCCAAGCAAACTTGACAGAAAGAATTGTTAGCCAGCAGGACAACTTGGATGGTGCATTCAGATATCAGGAGGTCTGATCTCAAGCTGGTGACCGAAATGTGCTACAGAAAATTTAACTGCTCCTCGTGGTCCATCAACCAGTCGTAGGCCAGGCTTCCTGCAGATGTATGGCAGAATTAGTTTATTAGTTAGCTGGCTAAGAGGATCTGATGAACATTCAGGACCAGAGATAGTGGACCGTGTGATTATCCAATCTTCCTCATCTTATGCCACCTTGATGAAACTACTCCAGAGAAGCAAGTTTTACACATATTACAAGTTGCTGCAATAATTACCAATGAGGTCTTTGGTTCTGTTGCGTACGTGGTGTTTGTCCCTGTCCTGTCTGAAAAGATATCATTTGATAGATCTGTGTTTGAGGTCAGCTTGTGACAAAGCTTTATTTTTTTGTATTAATTAGCTTTAGCTTAAAAAATGTTTGAACTCCAAACATGTTTGAATTTTTATCGTCCTACCATAAGCCTGGTAGGGTGGTAACAATGTGTGAATAATTAGGGCCTGTATAAAACTGGGTGATTCACTCTGTCATGGCGTGTGCCTGTGATTTGTGCGCCTTAACCTGTTGTCGATCCTCGCTCACTCCGTAGGCTTCCTACGTAGGCCGGGCAGGCTGGCGATAATTAAGGTTTATAGATCTCAGACTTTCTCTGCACTATAAAAGAGTTTCGGAAATAAAGCAAAGAGTTGTGTGGTAGAGCTATAGAGGGGTATGTGAGCAGGGCGATGTTACACGCCCCATAGACTTTAAAGGCTAGACCAGAATGCCGCCCTTTGATCTTCGCAATGAGGACAGTGCGAGAAAGAACTGCTCGAGCTCCCGCCAAACCTTTATTTCCAAGCCCGCCTTCACATCTCCACCACCGAAGAGTAAAACGCCGCTAGGAGGTTCGCGTTAGGGCCCCTGGTCCCAGCCGGGAAAGACGCCAGAGATTCAGAGACTCCAGTCAGTGGCCACGCCCAGAGTGAGCTGGGAGAGGCAGGTCTTGGCTCATGTCAGCGGGAGGGGTCATCATCAGGCATCGTGAGGGAGCGCTACCTCTGCATGCTCCAGACTGCCCCTCTGCCCGCCTGTGGGCGCATGGCAGCTCGGCACTGCGACCGGACCCGCATGTGCACACCTCCACTCTTTTCCCCCCCTTCTTTCATTCCTCCCTCCTTTAATCTCAGTCCTTCCCCATTTTCATAATAAAATTGCGCTTTTTCCCTCCTCGCCTCGTGTCGGTGTGTCTGTGGTGCTACCTATGCCAAAAACCTTGATGTATGTGTAATTGATATATGGAAGTGATCCCCTTTTTCTGCCAGACGCATTTCAACAAGGCGTTCCATGTTCCTGAATGTACCGGAACAAGTGATGGTATATGAATTTTTTCTCCATATCTCTTGCTTTGAGCTCCTGCATGCCGGGGACAGAATACGCATGCAATGTTGCTCTTTCTGCAGCTTTCTGACAAGTTGAATAAGACCTCCACGACTCCTGTGCGAAGCATCTCAGAGATTTTGTAGGTGACTGCTGCAGACGAAGTCACCAGTTGTATCCTGCGACATTTTCGGACAGCCTCTGCCATGAGAAGGTTGTTTCCAGTTTCTGTACCATCCTTCTAAATAACACTATATTTCTTTCTAAATTCAGTTTGACATCACTTAAACAAATTTGTGACCGTGAAGTCACTGAGAAGAGGAACTGCTCATTACTGTACACGACCATCCTGATGAGAAGTCGAGGGACCGAATAAAGGGATATGGTGTTAAACGACACTATGGCTGTTTGACGCCTACCTTATCGGCCCGACTCAGGGGCATCCCAGCATTTTCGAACTTCCATACACAGTTGGTTTGTTCAGATTGCTTCGTCCTACTGAGAGTTATCACAGAATATTTGGTGCCTCTTTAAATACATGGCTGCTTACACTGATCAGCCATAACACTAAAAACATTGCATCAGAGTAACACCAAGCAGGTTTTGGGCTCTTCTTGTGCCACCAAAACAGCTCTGACACCTCGAGGAATGGTCTCCATGGGAATTTCAGGGTGTGCTCTGGTGTTTGCCACCAGGATGTTGGCAGTGGATTCTTTGGGTCCTGTAGGTTGTGGGTTAGAGCCACCGTGGATCAGATGTGTTTGTCCGGCACGTTCGTGCTGGATCAGAGTGAGATCTGGGGAGTTTGGGGTCTGGATTGGTGACCATAGGCCTTTTGCATGGTGGCTTGTGGTGCACTCTGGTACCTTTATATCATAGCTGGCATTGGCCTTTTTTGGCGGTTTGGGGGTGCATTGGCTTTTCTGCGCGATCAGAATTACTGGCTAGTCTTGGGTCCCCACAGGCATGATCCAGTCACCATTTTACTGGAACATTGATAATTAATGTTACTTAGTTCACCTGGCAGTGGTGTTAATGTTATGGCTGATCAGAGTATTTCAGTAACATCTTCCTGAGTATAAAATGGTTCAGGGTTAAACCAGGTTTTTTTTCATCATACTGGTCATCTTGTTCACTTGTAACAGTTGTAGCAAAAATGTTGTAAAAGGAGGTTTGCAGCTGGTGGGAAACTGTACTGTAAGAAATTCTTGGCATCAAAACTCAACAGGGAAATGATGCCGGACTGAATGATCTGCTTAAAGTTCTCATCTTTGGGGATCAACGTTCCTTCTGCAAATCTCCACTGCTTTGGAATTTTGTTCCTCTCCCAAATGACTTGCCAGATCTTTCGCAGTCATAGCAGGAGTGTTGGACCATTTTTGTAAACCTTGTAAGTGATACCACTTTGCCGTGGAGTGGAGTTTGATTGAGCCTTGCACAAAACCTCAAACTTCTCTCAGCTGAAACTCTACCTCTTTAGAAAGTACATCTGGAATAGATGGGTCAATCAGCATTCTACATTTTCCCAAGTTATTTCCATTCTACTTGAAGTAGTATCACAAAGACTGATGCTACTGTATGGATCCTCACCTCACCTCCCTTTGATTGTTAGAGTAAGGTGTCTTGGCTCAGTTTCCTCAGTTCCTTCAGCTCTTTCTAAACCAAGGCTCACTATGATTATTGTCAGGGCTTGCAGATTCTTCCCTCACTGTTTTCTCTTCACTTCCCTTCACTTCTCCTCTGTGGCTTAATACTGGTGGAATCCATTTGCAACGTGCGTAAATTCTAGGCAATTCGGGGTGACTTGGGGCTTGGCTCCCCATGCACCGTATATTGCTTTTGCTCCCACCAAACATTTCATCCTTGCAGACCTTGTCACATAGGCATCACTTGCTTGTTTCTTTGGTCTGTTGCCCTTGGGTCAGTGACTACTCCCCTTCCGCCTCCTCTTGGGCACCCCTAAAAGTATGTACTTTACCTATTAAAATCTTTGTAGCTTGCTTGGTACTCCTGCCTTGCAGGAAACACAGAACACGTTGCCAGCTCTGTACCAATTGCCACCCAATTTGGTAGGGGACATAGGTCTCCACTAGAACAGGAATATCTAACAATTTTAACCTTGTGGTGACATTTGGCTTGACCCCATTAGCAAATTAAAAAATCCCTTTTGTAAACAGGACTTTTGGGTAAAAAAGCCAGAATAATTCCTTTTTAGTTATTGGGTTAAAGGTTAAGGTTTGTTTTAGGTTTGCCATTCATTAATTAGCTGCATTACTAGATGTATTGGTGGAAAGGCTTGACAAAGTTATTAAGACTCACGTGTGTGTTTGTGTATGCTCACCTTGACCTCAACATGAGCCATGAGCACGGCAAAGTTGGTGAGATGTGTGCAGGAGCAGGAGGTATGTGTGCTGTTAGTGTCACCGAGCCTGCAGTCCTGCGTAGACCAGTAGCCCGTCATGGTGCGTTTGGAGTAGCTCCAGAATGAGCAATTTGGGTTGAAGTTTGACTCTGACTTCTATGAAGATAGGACATAATTTGATCTTGAAGCTCTGAGATCACAAATACACAGTGTGTGTGTGTCTGTGTGTGTGTGGGGGATACCTGCAAGTGGCTGACGACGAAGCGAACAGGTTCAGAAAGGTAGATTTTGTTGCTGTCCTTGTTTATAGCTGCTGTTATTACAGGCGAGTTGACGATGAGTGAGTAGTTGGGATAAGCGGCTTCGCTTCCCAGCCGCACACTCGCATTCTCTGTGGACAAATACTGACCCAGATTCCTATATAGAACCAGAGCAATACGGATCTCACCTGAGGAACACACAACAGAAAGACGTAGTTTAATGCCAAGTGTTGGTTCGGTATAATAAGCAAAATCTAGCACACTACAGGGATCGCTGTGTTCTTTCCCCTTTGAAATGATTTAACTTTCTTCGCAAGACAAATGTTGCAGACGTTGCATCAGACCACTTACTGCATGTCAACAGGTCTGTGGAAATGTCTCAATTAAAAAAGAATATTTAAAATAACAATTCTATATGAAAGATATAATTAATAATGAACCATTATTTGATACGTTTGTTTTTCTATTGATGAACTGAACAAGTGGAAAAAAAAACAGCAGCCAGGCACACAGCTCTAGCCCAAGGGTAGTAGTTGGCACAGTCAATAAACATTAAGGTAATATGTAACTTTGTTGATCGCTTTCATGAATTCCTTAGTCAAAGGTGTTTAAGCTATAAATCTGTTTAATTCATCTATTTCAGAATGGGATTGATTACCAGAGGGGGATAAACTGTAGCAAGAAACACATACTGTATATGAAAGACAACAGGATGATTTTATTGCTTAAGTTAGGTAAAGTAAACCAGAGTACCCAGAAAAAACCCACCACGCAAACTCCACGCACACAGACCCCGAGGCGACAATCGGACCTGGAACCTGGAGGTGCGAGGCGACAGTGCTAACCACTAAACCACCATACAACATATACAGTATAAGAACAGCTTTGGGAAAACATTCTGTAGTTTGGAATTCATAGGCACTTCTATGTATAATAATGGGGCAATAGCTCAGAGGGATAAGGTACTGAGTTACTGATTGGCCAATCGGTGGTTTGATCCCCAGCTCCACCAGGTTGCCTGCACTCAGACCACAATTACGCTGTGATAAGTGAAGACTATCACTGTGCTGTAATGTATATGTGACAAATAGAGACTTAACCTAACTTAATTTATGTTTTACACTTGTTGCTGAAAACCATATCAGGTAGGGTCTCATCAAGGAAGGTGTTCGCTTTAGTTTTTTTCCATTGTTCTTTGTTGTAATCATGCAATGGTACAAAGTAAAGCATTCAGGATTGACAAGGAAATGTAGAAGCTTTTAGAGTGGTCAAACCCAGCATTTAGCCAATCAAAGTAAAAGAAACGTGCGGCAGAACTGGAGCAAAAGCAAGAACGAGAGAGAGAGAGAGAGAAACTCAATTGCTCAAAAGTTTTGTACATGGATTTTATTATGAAATTTTAAAACACAAACGGCAAAATGTTTTAGTGTTATCAATAGACTTCTATTATAAATGCAGAATTGAAAAAAACATAGATATGGCAAAGACAAAAAAAGCACGAACCACATGAGGAGTGTAATGGGAATAATAGAGAAAGACAGTGAAAGTGGAATACCGTTGCGTCCTTGCTGTTTCAGAGTTTTAACTGGAATCTGGATGAAGTTTCCTGAAGCGTCTGACTGGGGGAACCTCAGATCCGTCTGCATCATGTCAGTGCTGAGCCGTGCCACCTCCAGCTCTGCGGTTCACACACACACACACACACACACACACACACACACACACACACACACACACACACACACACACACAGGTGAACTACTGCACAAATCTACGATAATATATGTATTCAACTACAATCAGTTACTTTGTCAAGTATTCAACATTTCTTTTAATTACATTATTGTAAAAAAAATTTTTTTTTAAATTTCAAATCACATTCTTAATCCTAATACACTGCCAGTCCAAATGAAAAAAGTCACCACCTGGATTTAGCTAAGCAAGAGTACCCTCAGGTAAGAGACTTCCATGGAACATACTGGAGATTAATGTGGTTCAGCTGCAACACGTTATTTAACCGTAACGGATGCAGTGAGTAGCTTCTCATTTCTTAAAGATTTCTCAGACATATCCTGTGGTTGTGGCAAAAATGTTGTCCTGTATCTGTATCATTTACTACAAATGAGTAAAGAACAATAAAGCACATTATAAAAAGCTGGAAGGATAGTGGGGACCCATCATCTTCAAAGGAGAAATGTAGTTAGAAAACCATACGGGATTGTCATGATGGTAGGAGATCGCTTAAACGCTTAGTGAAATCAAAATCTAACTTCGTTTAATAGTGAAAGTAAGAGCATTTCTACTTACACATTTCAAAAAGTAAACAGGGGTTTGGGGCTAAACAGTTGCGTATCCTTAAGAAAACCACTTATCAATGAGACTAATCAGAGAACAGACTTCAATTCGCTGAGGACTAGATTGTGCAGCAATGTGATTAGTCCAGATTTCTGTTCCAGAGTGATGGGTGTCAGGATACAAAAAAGAGGCATTTTACATTTTACAGACAGAGAGGCAGATGAAGCGATGCACCCATAATGCATCGTGCCAGACGAGACATCATTTTCACACATGGATTGGCCACCACAAAATCCAGACCTTAACCCCATTGAGAATCTTTGGGATTTGGAATTCAAGGTGGGAAATGCTTTCAAGCTTTAAAGTAATGGGACATACAGTAGGAATTTGGAAACCCGGCTAAATGTGCAAAAAAAAAAAAGTGTGAGATCTGTTCTGTGAAAGTGGATGTGATACAGCAAACACCATGTTACAGTAGAGTAATTTAGAAACTAAGATGCACCTCATGGTAATATATTAACAAAACAGAGAGTTAGAAACTAAAGGGAGCATGGATGTGGTCAGACTTACAGAACTTTTACTTAAAAGTAGGACTGTCTATATTCATCATAATTTTAACACTATTGTTTAAAAGCAAATTAATCATATGACAAAGTTTGACCCTAATGGCCTCCCATAATCACAGCACGGTTTTCCTGCTGTGTGTGATAATGCCATGTTTAACGCAGATAATAAGATTACTAATGAAACATCATCCGGCGTGCTTCACCGGCAAGATCTTCATAAAAAGCTTCCAGATGGAAGTTTGGATGAAACCAAAGTTACGTGCTCAAGCTACCTTAGAGGGGAACTATTACACGTTACAAGAACACATGAACTGTATGACACTAAAAAGGCTGTGAAAGTCATGCAGTTGGCAGAAGCTACTTTTATTGCACTTACTTGAGACCACTGGAGCTCTCAGTAAGTAACCATAACTACCTCGGTGTAACCGCACACCTAATCAATGACAAATGGCAAACGCACTCATTCACTCTGGACGTGTTAAAAACACAAGAAAGACATTTTGCCGAAGCATTTGCTAGCCAATTTCTCAACGCTGAAAGGGAGATAATGGTCATGGACAGGGCTCACAATATGATTGCCGCTGCAAGGAGTCCACTGGACTCCTTGAGAGAGTTTAATTTAACATTTGCAAAAGTTAATGTTTGAGGTATTATAAAACTGCATAATCTGTTTCCTTTAACCGTTTACAATAAAAGTAAATCTGATTATTTAAAAATTGCGATTCATTGTGATCGATCATAATCCATGACTAATTAAAGGATAATTTTGTTGCAGTCAACACAAGCCTTTAACCACAAGCACCTGCCTTCACTACAACAACAACAACAACAACAACAACAACAACAATCTGGGTTAGTTTCAGGTTAGTTTTAAAAGCAGCCGATGCCAAGAAGAATTAAGGTTTAATGTCTATTTATTTTATATTTTACTTCATTTAGATGTCTTTTTAAGTTGTTTTGATTGTTTTTATATGCAAACACTTATGCAAAGAAAATATATTATCTCTATATATTAACTGTCAATATATTAAATGATATAGTGTTCTGATTTTCAGTACTGGTAAATTAAAAAAGATTTTATAATGTTAATATTCCTCGTTGCTACACTAACTGATACTAACTAATAATTAACAGAAAATAGATTCATATTCAAAAATATATCCACAATTATACAGAATAATATATTGTATTAATATATTACAATATTCTGAAAAATACATAAGGAATTGCCGCTTTTCATACATTGAGAAATATGTTAAAATCTTAGTGTATTTCATTTTATATTCAACAATATAATTTATAATATATTGAATTTGATTGACTATATCTATTTCTTTATATATATTTTTTAAATATGCTTACATGTTAATGTAGTTCAAGCAAACTGGATAAAAAGGTATTAATCAGAAAACACGGACAAAGTAAAAGTGTGTGTATAATTCTTCAACATGCCTTAACTTTCAATAGAACAAATATAAGTATGATTATAATGGTTTTTGTCTTCATTGCAGTATCCATACATGGTCCATTCATATATTGCAATATATTAATAAATATAAGCACTAGTTTCCTATATATGGAAATGCATAATTTAATATATTGCATGATATTTTATAATATTGGTAATACAAAATTGGTAATATTAGTAATATTTTGGCTGGCTGGAACGAATTATCTGCATTTACATTATCTTCTATGGCAAAATGTGTTTCGCAATACAAATTTTCGCCTCCAGACCGGATTAAATTTGAATGCCCGAGGTACCACTGTAATTTAAAGGCATGATACTGTTAATGACTGCTAATATTGTAATCTTTAGGTATATAAGATTGGCCCTTAATTTTTTTATTTCTTAGAATATTCACAGTTGAAAGCATAAAATATTAATGCACAGGACGTAGTACGTAATACATCGATTTGATCTGATACCTCGCAGAAATATGGGCTTGAGTTGAGGGTTAGAATCATTGTGAAACTGAACTTCATCTGAACTGCATGCGGAACTTTCACGTACAATATACGTCTATAGCTACGTTCTGGTGTCTGAGGCGCACAGATTCTTGGTGCTTATAAAAAACACAACTCTGAATACGATTTGTGTACAGTAAGTGGATTACCTGCGGATGCGGATGCAGGCCTAATCTGTAGACGATGTATACAAAAATAGAAGTGAATCAGGTTTGGATTCCTTAATACTGCCACAGTAGCCGTGAGAAATTCCGACTTGATTCTTTGACAGAAAATAGAATTTACTGGAATATTCCACATTTTTTTGATTGTTTTAATAGAGGAAGCTTAAAAAGCAGTAAGAGGGATTGAGATAAAGAGAAAAGAAGCTCAAACTGATCAGCAGAGATTAGCTTCCGGGTATGATTTGGAAATGAAGATCAAAAAGCAAGACAACACACACACACACACACACACACACACACACACACACACACACACACACACACACACACACACACATCTGCTTATGTGGACTGTTGTCACATTGTCGGTTTATATTTTGGTCCCGGATCTGTTTTGGATTTTAGGACAGTATTGATTTCCAGCAAGATGAAGTGAAACACACACACACACACACACACACACACACACACACACACACACACATGTCTTTCTGCATACGGCATACTCTCACAAGTATCAGCCGCTGATTTGATTATGCTTATTTGAGCTATTCTTGACTGCTGGAGCATTAATACTACTAATAATGAAAGAAGAAATAATCACACACACACACACACACACACACACACACACACACACACACACACACACACACACACACACACACACACACACACACACACACACAAAACGGCAGTTGGGAAGCTCATGCTGTGTCTAACCTAATTAGCTGGATCCAGACTTTACAAACGCTCTGTACATGAAGCGTAACACTCACCCACCCACACTTCACCACACACACACACACACACACACACACACACACACACAAACACACACACACACACACACACACACCACAAATGAGATTAATATACAAGTGGTCTTCATACCGTACATAAAAGTTGTTTTGATCTTATTGCTCTGCCTATTGCTTTTTATTCTGCGTAAAAGAGAGAGAGAGAGAGAGAGAGAGAGAGAGACTGTATTTATATTTAGAGCGTCTCTGAGTAAGACAATATATCTGCATTCTGCGTCGAGAGGGGAGAAAAAAAAAGAAGAAAAAAAAAAACACCACCGTGCAGCATTCTTCTGAACGCATTTCTTTGTTCATCCAGATTTAGAGGAAGCAGCCTGAAGCGACGGAGGAAAGAGAGAGACAAAGACGAGGTTCATTTGAATAAACTGATCATCGAGAGAGATCTGGGATGCGAGATTGCGCCTAGCTTTCGGGTACAGTTTGGGATTTAAGATCTCAGATCAAAAGGCGAAAAAAAAAATACATACGATTATGATTTTTTTTTCCCCTTCCTATCTCAAGTGTATTTATATGCGGAAAAAACCAACAGTGATGAATAACCGGAAAGAAAAATAAAACAGCTAGGATATTATTTAAAGCCTCGCGTGTGGCGAAGAACCGAACTGCAGGTGGAGACTTTTGTCTTCGACGTTTCTATACGTTAAAAAGACAAAATAGAATAAAGAGAAAGGAAAAGCGGCGACCGAGGCCAGAGTCTGTTCCCTTTTAGAACCAGATGCACATGAACTGGCCTTGAGGTGCGGAACGGCGGCGAAATTGTTTGCCAGGGATAATAAATTTCTTCTTTAATGCAGCGGAAGTGTCGGAACGAGAAAAAAAGGCCTCCCTCAACACCTCGGCCTCTCTCGTCTCAACTCGTTCTCTCTCATTCCTCACCTTTCATTCTCTATTTCTCTATCTGCGTGCTCGATAGCCTCCTCCCCGATCCCGAACTCGATTCATAGTTGTCTAAAGCGCTTTCTTTGTGCTCGAGCCGCTCAGCAGGCTTGTCCTTGCTGTCTTTTCTGGCTCTGCGCCATACATCCGTTTCTAATGTCCTCTGTCTCTCTCTCTCTCTCGGACTCTCTTTCTCTTGCTCTAATATGCTTGTGTTGCACTGCCTGCCTCGCTTTCCTTCCCTTTGTGTCTCACTTATTGCATTCTCTGTCCCCACCACTTCATGAATCTCATTTGTGTTCACACGTGCACGTGTGCACATGACTATGTGAGTGTGTGCATGTGTAAATTTACTTTGATCATCTTCATTCGAAATAAATTTCAATTTCGTGGGTTGGTCGCTACCTTGCAATAACCGTCCCACTCACATGAAAACAATATGCTTGTTAAGTATATATTGAACCTGCTGTCTAACGTTCTCAATCTCAATTCGGTACACATAACACTAACAAACATTTATACTTTACGAAAACAAACAGATATGTTTCACCCAAACGACATGGAAATCCTTTTTTTTTTTTTTTTGATATTTTCTCCCTAATTTAGTCGTGTCAAATTCCTCCCCGTCACTAGGGGGCTCCACATTAAGCTACTACTTCCACTCAGCCGGAAGGGCCGAAGATTATCACGTGTTTCCTCCGAACCACGTGATGCCAAGCGATCGCATGTTTTCGAACTGCTCGCTCACGCACCATTGGGGGCGGCGTAACACACTCTGAGGACAGCGCTATCCGCTCCTTCCGCTCGCGTGAGCTCACAGACGCCCCTGATTGTCTGTAGAGCCGGGATTAATGTGGGAGCACTAAGTACCTCTCATCCCTCCCCTCTGAGAGAGCTCGGCCAATCAGCTCTCTCTAGACCTCCGGCTGCGAGAGGTTACAGCATCACCCGGGAATCTAACTGTCTCTGGATGATGGGGCGAGCGCTTTATCACTGCGCCACTTAGAGGTGGAAACGAACGTAGCAGCGCTCGTACATCAGTCTGTCAAAAGAAGTCCTTACATATCAAAGGTGTCAGGCGGTAATCAGTTACAAGCCCCCCCCCCCTCCCCCTCTCTCTTTCCCTCTCTCTGTCGAGCTACACATGTCGTTCCAGAGCTGCCATTGATCCAGACTCCCTCTGCCCTTTGGACTTGCCCGACTCATCCTGGTGCCCCGCTTCTGGTTGGAGACCTCGTCACATGGATGTCCCGTGTGTCTCTTTGGGATGCGTCCGATGTCTGGGGACGGTTTCACTCTACCATGAAGATGGTTCTGGCCTGGACTGATGTTGACAGCTGTTTCTCTGCAAACTTGGCTACAGTCGCTCAATAGTTCAGGACTGGAATTTCCTACAAGTCTACCTGAGCCTCTAATAACTACCTGGACTCCATATTAACATCAATTAACATCTGTTATATAACTGTTATACTGAACTGCCTGCCACCTAACACACAGTATGACTGCAGATCAGTTCCTGTTTCACCCAGATGAGGACGGGTTCCCTGTTGAGTCCGGTTCCTCTCAAGGTTTCTTCCTATTGCCATCTCAGGGAGTTTTTCCTTACCACTGTCGCCCTCGGCTTGTTCATCAGAGACTATCTGACCATTTTGATTCATACACATTCATACAAACTTAAATAATTCTTTTGATTGTGTAAAGCTGCTTTGCGACGATGAAAAAAAGCGCTACACAAATAAAATTGAATTGAAAAATATTACCCATGATCACATCATCAGAACAGAGAAATGTGCTAATGTGCTGTACATGCATCAATTAAAGTGCATCAGAAAAAGAAAATTCATCCTAAAATTAAAAAAGAAAATTGATCCCGGGCATCTGTGAGCTCGTGTATGTGGAAGTGGGTGCATAGCACTTTCCTCATAATGTGTTGCGCTCAGCATGATCAGCAGTTGGCTGGCTACGCTTGTCTCAGGGGAAGCACATGTTAGGCCTAAGTCTGTTATACAATACAGCAAAGATTTCTGGTGGGTGAGAATTATCAACCCAGGAAGAGGGCTCTCTTTTTTTTTTTAAAGGTTGTTTTAGTTTGATAGCATTTTTAAAGAGGAGCGTACCGACACTATGTCCCCAGGGTCCTATACTCCATAGTTCATTTTTTTCTTAACACACCCTTAACCCTCTTTTTCTCTTCGAGACAAATGTGACAAATTTCAAGAAACAATATTTCCTAAATTTGATCAAGTTTATGCAGTACCTCGGAGGTGAAAATTCATACTGTGAAGTGCACTGTCCCATAGGAAATAATGCAAATACAGATAATCCGTTCCAGCCACCCAATATTACCAATGTTACCAATTTCCAACACTATAATAATCATGTTTCATTTGAAAGCAATCAAAACATAAAAAAAGACATGTAAATGAAGTAAAATATAAAATAAATAGACATTAAACCTCACTTGACCTGAATTTATGATTCCTCTTGGCACCGGCTGCTTTAAAAACAAACCTGAAACTGGCTCCCTTTTCCATCCTTGCTATAACATTCTCGGGACCCATGGTGCTACGTCTTCACTAAATCTGGTACAAAATGCAAAAAAAAAAAACACAACTCACTTCGCGTGGCTTTCCACTGACGGAACCTCGTTTTGAACCAACCCCTGACATGCGCAAAACTTCAGCCGGCGTTCAGTTCGGCTCCATTTGTTCATTCGCATGTGGAAAATGCTCTGTATGCCGAGGCAAATTAATTGCAAATGTTCAGTTTTTGAGGAGAAAATTCGTGAGGTGGGTGTTGGTATGTTGGAACAACAGTGTATTATATTACTTTATGCAGTTTTTGAGGTCTTAAGAGTAGAATGAGTGAAAGAATTTAATTAATGAAGTAGAGAGCTGGGAAACATGATTTTCAGGTTTTCAATATGTGCTATAGACCAGGAGAACATAGATGTTTGTAACATGGGGACCGGGGTACATAGATGGACCTCTTAAGGAGCACCTGTTCTGCAAAATTCTGTTTTTTATCTTTTTAGACATTTTCGCACATTTGGGAGTTTATGGAAAGGTAAAAAAAAAAAAATTATAAAAGGCTAATATGACAACTTTAAACCTTGACCTGAATAAAGCTTTTAAATACTGAAAATATAAATTGCAATAACTGCGCTAATAAAAACTTAGATTTAAAATCTGTGAATTTCAAAGCCATCCTGTTCGATCCAAGGAGGTCAGCAGGCAAGGAGCCCAAAGCCAATGACCCAGCCTCCAAATTCCCCAAGTCCAATCCACAGAGGCCCCACCCTAAAGCCACAGCACCCAATGGCTCCACTGTCAATATCCTGGTACCACCACAGCACAACACCGGACAATCTTGCGGAGCCACATTTTGAGTCGCCCTGGTGGCACAAGGGGGAACCCACAACCTACAGTAGGTGGTTCTAATGTTAATGTTTTCTTGTTATGGCTGATTATGGCTGATGAGTCGTTCAAATTTGGCATTTTTTCCACCCCATTATATATACAGGTAAGTAGAATAGTTTCTAAATGTAAAGATAAACAGGGTGCAGTTACAGTGGAATGGAATGACCTCTTTTAATGTGTTTGCTAGAACTGTATCGAAGCTGAGAAACATAATTATAAACTCTCGATTTTAAGAAATACTTTTTTCTCTGAAGTTTTCCTGAAGACGCCACAAACGTGATTAGACTGAAAATCATAACTCATGTTGACAAAAAATATCGGAAAATTATGCATCAGGCACTCTCTGTTCACAATGGTCAATAATAAAAAATAAATAATAAATCCTCCAATATATCATATACAGTATATATTAATATCTTTATAATATGCTTTCACTAAGGGTGAAGATGAATTATTATTATTATTTTTTTAAAATAAATTAAATAAATAAATAAACAAATAAATATGCCACGTTGACCCATACAGAACATCAGGGTTAAACGTGTAAGCAGCTTTTTATGTGCGACAGATCCTGTTACCGCGTATATCCACGGCCCTAGACCCGAGGTATCCACTTCTGTAAATGTAGAGTTCTTTTACTGTCAACACACTAATGGATTTACAGGTCGGAAGGTTAGCCGCCCAATCAGGAGCGGTGTTTACGGTGGCCGTGTGATAATGGCGAATATCCAAGGGCTCTGTGTGGGTGCGTGTTTTTTTTTTTTTTTTGTGTGTGTGTGTGTGTTGGCATTTTCTTCCTTTTAAAACCCCATGTCTGTGTTAGTCAGGCTTCGCGTCAGGACGCGCACTTGTTCATTTTAACGCCCACTTTTCATTACACGGGAACGGAACTTCCGTTTTATTGTCCTGACGGGTCCGAAGGGTTTGGGATTCGGACTCGTGGGACAGATGGGTCAGAAACAGCCGAGACTCGGATGTGCGGAAACAAAATGCTTTTTCTATTACAGTGTGTGTAGTGAATTACTGTATGTTCAGTGAATTTTACTTGCTTTATGCGGTGTACCATAGACCTGCAATCAATATGTTTAACCACATACATCTAGATAGATAGATTACTTTATTAATCTCAAAGGGAAATCGTATTTTTTAAGATAGATAGTATTAGATATTAGATTATTAGATTTAACGCAAGCATGCAATGATATAAATCTTCTGACCCGAATTACCATCAGAATTGGTGTTATTACTAAACCAATGTTTTCTGTAGCTGTGCTATAAGGCCGGGTGTGTTTTTGTGCTGATATAGACATACGGATGTTGTCAGTGTTCTCCTGGATGGTGTCGGTCTTGAGCAGGTTGTCAGCGAGCATGAAGGCAGCCGTCTCCACTGTGTCCAGCAGCATGGTGGCACAGCGCAGCTGATCCATCACTGACAGCGCCTTCCATGCAGCCTGAGCGCGCCCACACAGCAGGTTATTCACCGTCTCCACCATCGCCTGGAGGAGCGAGAAAATACACAACGAGAGAGAGAGAGAGAGAGAGAGAGAGAGATGAAACGAGAGGCTGCTTCAGTGCCCTGGAGACGAGTAAAGAAACAGGGAAATATATAGACAGAAATGACACACACACATAGTCAGAGCCAAATTTATTCTCTGTATACTATTCTGATTTTCATATTTACATATTTCGAAGGCATAATATTGACATCATCCATTGTGTAACGTTGCACACGCTCGTAAACGTCTCCTTGACCCCAAGTGACGTCGCGTTGAATCACAGCAGGAACGACAAACACTTCTTATCTTTAAATGAGTTACGCTGTCTAAACAAGTATCTGATTTGGATCAATCAACATACACACACACACACACACACACACACACACACAGACACACACACAGACACACACACAGACACACACACAGACACACACACACACACACACACACACACACACACACATTGGCTTGCTGAATCTATAACGCTGTTTAACATTGTTCATTCATTGTTTGGAGAAGGTAAGCACACATCTCTCATCACGCCTAGCCGGTCACGAAAAGCGTCCATCCGCACTTCGTGGTCTACAAATGCACATTTAAAGTTTCCTTTAAACCCATTGCGTGGGTTCATGTTGGAAAAGAAAAAAGAAAAAACTATATATCAAATGTATAATTAGATATCTGAAAATGAACATTGTAGACTCTTGTCTTTTCTCTGGCTGAATCTTTAATGGAGGTCTATTAGACACATAGTGCATTATGTTCACTTCCAGAACTGCAGTCCTGCACAGTTTAGTGATTTATTTGCTCGAACACATCTATAAAACCTAATGAATAAAGTATTGTATAAATTGTAAAGTAGTGCTTACAGTGCTGTTCTGTTTTATTCCATATAATGAGCAGATACAGTTAGGAGAGAGGGCCGTCTGGGATTCGGTTTAAGTGTGTTTGTGCATCAGATAAGTCGATTAAAATAAATCTAAAACACTATAGTTCGAAGATGATAAGGTATTGATATAAGGTTTCATGCCTGGCCTTGATGGTGGATTATTGCCTCTTAAGAAATGTTTTAAAGTGGATTCTATGGAAGATGTACGGTACGGTGCTGTGCAACCGTCTCGAGCCGCTGCTTTGCTCTTTTCTTCATGTTTTGCTTTCTACTCTAGTCTGGACGAATCGAGTTCTCCAAGTGTTTCTGTCTCATTTTCAGTCTCAGTCCCTGAGAAGTTCGAGAGAAATGTTTTTTTTATTTGTTTGTTTGTTTTGGCCACACTGCTGAGAGGTTGGAACAGACGAGAGGGGAAATGAGGTCGCTGCTCAAGATGTTACATAAACAACTCTCTCTCTCTCACTCACTCATCGTCTAGACTGCTTTATCCTGTATTCAGGGTCACGGGGGGGTGGGGGGTGGGCTATGGTGGAGCCTATCGCAGGAGGCTTAGGGCCACGAGGCGGGGTACACCCTGGACAGGGTGCCAATCCATCGCAAGGCACACACACATACACACACACTCACTCACACACTGTGGTCAATTTGTGAATGCCAATTAACCTAATCAGCATGTCTTTGGACTGTGGTTGGAAACCCACCAAGCACGGGGAGAACATGCAAACTCCATGCACACAGAGACGGGAATCCTGGAGGTGTAATGCGATTGTGCTAACCACTACACCACCACCGGCGCAGTGAAACATTAGTTTTTTTCCATGTCATATACATTATTTAATTGAATTCTCATAGAATATGAAGAAATGAGGGTTGGTTCCAACCAATGCAGCCAATCAGTGACAATCATAACGCAGACGAATATCACTAGTGCCATGAGACGAGAGATCAATTCAGTTTTTTTTTTTTTTTTGAGCATTATGGCCTTCACATACGTCAAACTATAAGCAATGTAGCTGTCTATCTGTTTGTAAGTGTGTGTTTAATAGTTTGCCCCACATCATTTTTACTGTGCAATCGATGAGATGGTGTAATACAATACGTTTCTCAAGACTAATAGTTTCACTGTCCAGCTATTGATGGATGTTCGATTGTTGCCTCCCAGCTAATATCACCAGCAGCTTTCACTGCTTATACTTTGTGATTTTCCTCTTTAAAGACCAACACACAGTACTTTATGATATGAAATGATTTAAAAGTTGAACATACTGTAGGAGTAACCCTATGCTTAGTGCAAGCTTATCATTAGAATGAAAATGCAGAATGCATAAGACTTACCAATTGGCCAAAAAAATAAAATAAATAAATAAATAAAATAGACCTTGGCATTAAAACAGCTTCCTGTCTTATTCTCACAATCTAATTCTGTTGCAATGTGTTGTTTACATAGGCATACTTTTAGTAACTCAGGATGTGTAAGACCTGAAGAATTTTTACTTTTGGATATGCAAATATTATTTAAAAAAAAAAAATTGCAGAACAGTATCCGATAAGTGAAATCCGCTTTGACAGCCTGAGAAGACGGTGTCACCCATCTGGCGCCTGAGCTTCACAATGAGGATGGATTTCCCATAATGCCCAGCCTCGCCATGAAGCACTTACATCTTCTCCGTCTGGCCAAGGCATTAATATCTTTCTCACTTTCCCTCGCTCTTTCTCTTTGTCTGCCACCACACACACACATGTGCACACGTGCGCGCGCGCACACACACACACACACACACACACACACACACACACACACACACACACACACACCTTGACGGCGTGTGTCTGTCTTTGTGCCGAAATATAAATCCGTCAAAGTAAAGGCGGCTCCACTGGGAATATGCAACACTGTGAAAGTACACACATACACACGTGTGCACACTCACACACATATACCTATTACTTCCATCTGTTGACTTGTGTATTTTTGTAGGCATACTCCTTAACATTTTTTCCGAATAAAATGTATTTTTCTATTAAAAAAAAAAACAAACATAAAAAAACAAAAGCACACATTTTAATAAAGACTGAGAGCTTTTAACTACTGTACGTCAGGCCTAAATTGCGTAATATACCTGAAACTAATAAATGGACATTAAGAAAAGTAGGTGCTTCCTCAACAGCATTTAAACACCAGAGATGATAATATGCTTGGGATATTAAAATCTCTAACCTTCATATGCGAGTAAATTTTAGAGCCTCCAGGTTATTAAAATGTTGCTATTACAATTGGTGCGCTACAGCATCTCATGTTCAAAAATAAATAAGCGGCTTTCTTGGATAAATCCATTTACACACACACTGCACACTATAATAGGAACAATTGTACTACAGTAGATATCGAATGTGCATAGGGTTAAAGGCCGTGCCCAAAGGTTCAACAGTGGAAACCCAGCGGTGGCGAGGTTTGAACCCACAACCCTCCAATCGGCAACACAGAGCCTTAACTAAGCCTGAGTACCCACTGCCCCTAAGAATTACATTATACTAAATATTAAACACAGCGGAACCTTGGCATATGAATTTAATTTGTTCTTAAGGAGGAAATTCATATTGCGAGACAAATTTTCCCATAAGAAATAATGTAAACGCAGGTAATCCGTGCCAGTCACCCAAAAACCTTGCCAAGATTACAAATTTGAGCTTTTTAATGCATGCCAAAGGCAACGTTGTTTTCGACACTTTCTAAACAGTTTTCACTGACTTAAATTTTTTTTTACAATTTGTAAACTCGCTTGGCTTGTCTTTGCACAGCTCCCAGAAGTACATGCAACTTAGCCGCTATTTGTTTTGATTGTTCAAAATGAACATTTCTTGCATAATTACACTCATTCGCTCATCTTCTATACCGCTTAATCCTGTATTCAGGGTAACACAGCGGGCCTGGAGTCTATCCCAGGAGACTTGGCGCACAAGGCGGGGTGGACAGATTGCCAATCCATTGCACACACACTACAGTCAATTTGGGAACGCCAATTAATCTAACCTACAGTTCTGTCTTGGGACTGTGGGAGGAAACCGGAGTACCCAGAGGAAACCCACCAAGCACAGGGAGAACATGCAAGAAAAGTAGGTGCTTCCTCTATGCACACAGAGACGGGAATCGAACCCGGTCCCTGGCGGTGCAAGGCGACAGTGCTAACCACTACACCACCTTTGCATAATTACAATTCTTGTAAAATAAAAATGAAAATTTGTAAGGGAGTGCATTCGTACTGTATGCTGAGGTTCCAATGTACTGGAATGATGTATGGCCATATTTGGTGTTTTTAAACTTTTTGATGGTAATTATTGTATCTAATTAATGTTGCTTAACAGATTTTCCCAGTTTTGTTAAATAACAACTCAAATATTTAATGTTACAGGGAAAAAAAGTCATTATAAAACAAAAATAGTCATTTCTAAAAAACGAAGGCAAAACTGTAAATGATATCAATGAGTCCTCATTAGACTTTTACTGTCTTTGACTGCAACATGACAGTAATTTACCGCATGCAGACACACCAAGCATACATTTATTTAACAGATATTAGCTGTTATTTGACAAGAATGGATGTAAAATTTGTAATCCAACAAATGAAAAAAATGTATGTGAATATTTTTAGCTAAAAAAATTCAAGCTAAAAATAAGCTGATCAGCTTTAATGTAATCAGTGATATTATTTCAGGTCGGCGCACATGTACTTTACACGTCTGCCTGTCTTTCTGTCCTCTGTTTAACTTATTACTAAAAAGAAATAATTGATTTAAGGTTGAGTACTGTATCTTATGCCTTGGTTACGCTTTAGTTGTACACTCCCTGTTTTAAAGTAGATTATTCAATTCCACTGTTCATAACATTACTTTTACTCAACATTTTAATTTTACAGCATAAACAGAACATGCTGTCAGTTATTGTATGTTACACGCCTTCACCTTGGACTGCGGATATGTTTGTTCTAACGAACCGTGTTTTATCTCATAGTGGCGTTCCACATGACTGCTTGTTATTAGCGCCGGTTTTGGAACGTACAGTATAAGACAACCAGCTTTTTCATTAATTCAAATTCAAATTTGAACACAGCCATACACAGTATGATTAAGTATTCAAAAACAGAACTAAAATATGAAATAAGAGAAAAATGACTCAAATATAGACAGTACATACATCTTTAAAGGTTCCGTAACCGCAAAACTATCACGTCGATTGGCTCTGTATAGTGACATGTATTGCCACGCCCACCTTCAGGGAAAAAGTGATCTATTCATCCAAGAAAATGATGAGAGGTTCATCTGGCACAAAACTGCTCATAACGTCATTCTTCTCAACATTTCAATTTCATTCATGGCGAAGATTTACTGCAACTTCAGGCAAATACCAAAGGACTGGCAAAGCGGCATTAAATTCCGTCGAGCCAGTTTTGCGTGATGCTGCGACAAAATTGGCTGGACAGACATACAAACATACGGACAGAAATTTTTGTTTTGGTTTCGGGTCCTGCAATGTATGAAATGTAAAGATATTATTGAAAGAGTGAGTTCTGACAGATGTACAGACATACCCTTTATTTTATTTATATACAGTAGATTGTACTTTTTTACAGTAGATTATACTTTTTTGTATTGCATTTATAGAAAACATTTATATCTTACAGATAAGAATATGTACAAATATGGATTACATGGTCTTTGTAAAATCATATGACAATAGGAGTACTCCTCATATACTGTAGCGCAGGGGTGACCTGTGGCATTAAGACGGAGCAGCCCAACCCATGAGCGCAAACAGAGCCACGCCCCTCGCCCATATGCCTACGCATGGCTCAAAGCACAGCGCCACTACAGCACCACCCATGTTTTGGTCAGCACTGCAGCATATGCTTGTGGGTGGAGTGAGAATGCAGAGAGACGGTTAATTACCGTCCTGTAAAAGCCGGCACACTATAAATATAATAATGTTAAGAGCGCATTTTATTTCTATGATACAGTATATAAATACAGCGATGCTTCTTGTAAGAAATCTTTCGTCAGTATGTATTTCAAAAAATGCAAACTATTTAGCTGTCAGATAACATAAATGAAAAAAAAAAAAACAGTATTAACCTTATTTGCCCTTTCTTGGTATATTTATTTCCTATGAAATGAAAAGAAATTACTTTCAGAGTGTAAAATGCTGCACCAGTTACAAAATTATATTTGTGGCACATACTATAACTGTTATTTAATGGATACAAATAGATATTTAAGCTCTTTGTAGAAGTTTGTGCTCAGTGTGGCGGATTTATTACCTCACCTGAGAATACATTCAATAAAGCTATTTGGTGTTGTGAAAAAGTATTTGCCCCTTCCTGATTCAAATTATTTTGCATATTTGTCACATTTTAATTAGATGACCCAAGCAAATAAATAATGTAGTGTTTAAATGATAAGGGGGAAAAAGCTGTCCACACCTGCCTATCTGTATGTGAAAAAGTAATTGATGTTCATGATTCAACACTAAGTAAGAGACTGGGCAAAATAGATAGAAACTTTTATTGATCCTGAAGGAAATTCCAGATAATTGGCATTCATGGGAGTTCCAAGATGAAACCACTGCTGACCAAAGAGAACACAAAGACCCGTGTCAAAATTTGCAAAAAAAAAAAAAAAAAACATCTTAATTTTACCCAAGACATTTGGGCAAATACAGTATTCTGCAGACTGATCAGACAAAAGTTCTTTTTTTTTGGAATGTCTGCATCCTGTTACATCCGGCGTAAAACTTTCACAGCGTTTCATAAAAAGAACATCACACCAACAGTCCGACATGGTGGAGGTAGTGTGGTGGTCTGGGGCTGCTTTGAGCTTCAGGACCTGGATGACTCGCCATAATTGAGGGAACCATGAATTCTACGCTCTACCAGAAAATCCTGTAGGAGAATGTCTGGCCATCAATTTGTGACCGCAAGCTCAAGCGCACTTAGGTTATACAGCAGGACAAAGATCTGGAACACACCAGCAAGTCCACCTCTGAACGGTTTTGCAAAGTCTGGACTTAAATCTGATTGAGATGCTGTGGCATGACCTTAGGCAAATAGGACCTCCAATGAAAATGAATAAAAATATATATATATTTCAGGAAGAGTGAGCCAAAATTCCCCCATAGGGATGTAAAAGACTCTTTACCACAAACCCGTGATTGCAGTCGTTGCCACCAAGGGTGTCACAATCGGTTATTAAATTTAGGGAAAAAATTACCTTTTCACTTAGGGCCAGGCAGGTTTTGACAGCTTTTTTCCCCTTAATAAATGATGTCATCATTTAAAAACTGCATTTTCTATTTACTTGGGTTATCTTTGTGTAATATTAAAATTCATTTGATGATCTGAATAACGGAAGTGTGACAAATAAACAAAAATAAAGGAATCAGGAAGGGGCAAATACTTTTTCATAGCACTGTATGCCATGAAAATGATCTCATCAACTGCATTAAAAAAAAGAAAAAAAAAAGAAAACTTAAGTGTGCCAAAGTTGTTTTCGGACATTGTTAATCACATTATTTTAACATGTTCAGTTTTGTAGTCATTTATAGCAAATCGACTACAGATTACATTAGATATATAACTACTGTACAATATCACGCATACTGTATAAAACACCGGATCTGACTACCACAGTAAATTGAACTTGAATATATATTATTATTAAATAATGTATATCAGTTCAAAGTGCAGACTTTCAGTTTAATGCAGTTAGGGTAATTACTGTACATCCATATCGTAAGTGGGTCAATGGTTTAATGCCTTATAGTGCATCAATGAGTTTTGAAGCATTCGGGTGAATCACATTAGAATCTAAAAGCGAGCAGTTAATACATAAAGATTTAGCTTTTATTAATTAATTGGTTGAAGTGTGATAAACACATGAACAACTTTTCACTTTTGAGTGGGCTGGAACAGTGATGTAGTCATGTGTTGTGTTATGTTGCGTTTTATCCATCTTATATCATAATTTTGCTATACAGTAGCTTGTATCCTGGCGATGTGCATCTCAGCACCCCAAAAACGCAAAACTGGTTCCTGCTTCTCTGTTCGTTTTTCATGCTAGGTCGCCTGTTCGTTAGTGTGGTTGTACTACCTGGCCGCTGACACATAAAGTAAAATCACACGCTTCAACAATTATTGCGGCTGCAAAGAAACAACACCGTTGTTGCTGTTGGAAAGAAAAAAAAGCATCAACAAATCATCCGACCTTAACCTAACAGAAACCTTCATTTTTAACACTGTTGAAAAAACATCTTCCCGTTAGCATCTAATGATTCGAATGGTTAATGGAAACCACAGGGCTAATTCCCAGTAGTAAGTGGTTTAATTTCACAGGCAACAAAGCTAAGTGATGTGGCTATGAACTGCTAACTGATATGCTGTTGCTGAGATATGCTAATAGCACTAAGGGAGCTGAGCTGATCACTTAAAAAAAAAAACCTCTACTGAAAAACTTGCCATTATATTAGAATCCTCATATGAAAAACATGCTAAATAGAAGCATATAGTATCATAAGCTACAGTAGAGTTAAGGTATACAGTATATCAATCCTCTGAGTTAAAGTTAATTATCAAGGTATCTGTAATTTTAGAAATTTATTGATAATGAATAGGGCACGGTCGTTCAGTGGTAAGTGTTTTGCCTGCCATGCAAAAGGCCCGGGTTCAATTCCCAGCCAGTGTACAAACCCCAGCCACTGGATGCAGTGCCGGTCCCAAGCCCGGATAAAATGGGAGGGTTGCATCAGGACGGGCATCCGGCGTAAAAACCTGATCTTCTACTGTATGTGCGAACCGGATGGTCCGCTGTGGCGACCCCTTGCAGCCGAAAGACCAACAACAACAACAACAACATCGACATTCATAATGAACGTTATCATTCTAGTTGCCGCTTCGATGTTGTTATAAGCTTCCGTACGGGTGGAACCGGACTCGCTCGTACATTGAAAATTGTTCGTAAATCAAACGAGTCCATTGTACTCATGTTAATGGTAAGCAACAACAAGTAGATATCTATATTCTTTTTCTCTTGAGCAGCTTGACAAAGTCAGCTGCTAGATGGAGTACAGCTATATGATCTACATTTACATTAGCTATATGATCTACATTAGGCATTTGGCAGACGCTCTTATCCAAAACGACTTCAATAGTGCTTTGAAGTTTCCGTCACTGGATAGATACTATATAAAACTGGGCTATTAGGTTACTAACTAAATGCCATCAGACAAACACAGCTGGGAAGATTTTTTTTGTTTTGTTTTTTGATCTAATTGTTCTTTTGCTAGTTGATTCAATTAAGAAATTTTTGGGTGCTTTTTGATTTAGATTCGATACACAGTTCTAAAATTATTCAGGTAAACTCAATCACTCATTCACTGTCTATAGCGCTTTATCCTGTACTCAGGGTCGCGGAGCCCAGGCCTGGAGCAGCCTATCCCAGGAGACTTAGACCACAAGGCGGGGTACATCCTGGACAGGGTGCCAATCCATCACAGGGCACACATACACACTCACACACTCATTCACACACTATGGGCAATTTGGGAATGCCAATTAACCTAACCTACATGTCTTTGGACTGTGGGAGGAAACAGAGGAAACCCACCAAGCACAGGGAGAACATGCAAACTCCATGCACACAGAGACGGGAATCGAGCCTGGACCCTGGAGGTGCAAGGCGACAGTGTTAACCACTATGCCACCATGCCACCATTCAGGAAAACTTACAAATGTTGAATGCTTTAACAATGACAAATTCCTTAAAAATATAACATGGATTTGCAGGAAATATGAGCTGCTTGCATCTTCTGCAGATATTGGCGTTTTGCTTCTTCTTCTTTTGAGTTTATTGTCAGTTGTTGCAATACAAGTACCTACCGGACGATAGTGTGGAGCAGCAACATACAGAATTTAAGCGCTTATTAAATTCTTTTCATAGACTTTAGTACTTCAAAACCTGTATGAAATCTAGCAGCTGGAAATAAATCAGACAGTCAATTTTAGGGATGTTGAATTTGTTAGAAAATGTCTAACAATGCCCCAAAATCTACAATCTAGGTTGTTGGTGTGAAAGGATGGCTGGGGTCGTCTGTACCCTGTGCGCGGCAGGCGGTGGTGCGCTGGGTGTTCTGGTGCCTTTCTATCACGGCCAGCATTGCATTTTTGGTGATTTGCGCTGCATGGGTGGGATCGGACTGGACGGGCTAACCTTGGGTGAGCCTTGGGTGCTTATGATCGTGTCACCAGTTTACTGACGTATAGTTGGTGATCAGTGTTGTTTAGTTCACCTGTCAGTGTTCATAATGCTAGTATTTTATACAGAAGTTTACATAACTGGAATTGAAGCTGTAGATATGGATACAACTTTTTGTTTTTGTTTTCTGTCAAAATCACTTCATCTGATTTGTCCTTAATTTTTTTTTTTTAAAGCTATAACCCTGTGTTTTATTTATTTATTTATTTATTTATTTATTTATTCAGATTCTTCAAAATGTTGGCTTTTCTCTTAAAATTCTAAAACGTGCGTCCTCATCCTGACAACGAGCACAAGTTCTACCATTCCTTTCTCACAAGGAGGGAAATGAGTGAAAGCTGAAGCACAAAAGCTCAAGGTTGCTGCCGTTGCTCAGAGCTTTAGCATTCGTAAACATGCAGCAGTGTGGGGAAGAGAGAGAAAGAAAAAAAAAGTCCACTGAAGACAGAAACTCTTGCTTCCCTGAAAGAAACGATTTTTCATTTGATGTCTTTGTTTAAACGTAACACGCTCCAACTGGTCCATATATTTCCTGATGGTACGAAGCACCTCGGTGCTGTGGCGCACTACTCGTTTTCAAATCCCGCCATCTGTCGGAAGGAACTTTTTTTTTTTTAATCATGCATATTAATAAGCTCAATGATTTTAAGTGAGATTTGTTACAATGCAGCACACAATGCAGTCTTCTCGCACTTCGTCGAACAAAAATAAGAGGCTGATCAGACGGCGCCTGCTATACCTGTGCCTCCTGGAAGTAATGTATGCACTTGAAATTCATTTTAATAATTGAAATCTACAAATGTATATATTGATTTCCAAATATTAAGTGACAAAAAAAAAAAGAAAAGAGACAGATCATCGCGGCACAACACATGATACTTCAGCCAGATGCAGATCAGAGATGAAATCGGAAGTTCTTACACAAAAACCCTGCAGAGAATGTTTGATCTGTTTGATCTTTATTCCCTCCGTATTCATTGTTTCACTATAAGCTCCTCCACGTCTACGGGATGGAAGGAAGGTTTGTCGCTTGTCTGTCTAGTTGCTGCAGGCTAACATGGCTACTGGCTGAATCATTCTGCCCCAGTTACAGTACCACTGCATGTGTGTGTGTGTGTGTGTGTGTGTGTGTGTGTGTGTGTGTGTGTGTGTGTGTGTGTGTGTTAATGCGCGAGACATAGTATATTCAACTTAAGATAACAAAAGAAAAAAGTGAGGCTAAAAAAAAAACTAGGATCCAAGGGTGCAATATTTGTTTAGGAAATCATCACTTAATGTGTCAAGTTGTGTGTGTGTGTGTGTGTGTGTATGTGCGCGCGCGTGTGTGTGTGTGTGTGTGTGTGTGTGTGTGTGTGTGTGTGTGTGTGTGTGTGTGTGTG
>JAAGKR010004724.1:0-58107 GCA_011419295.1 Clarias macrocephalus
TTAACAATAAAGGTCAGTTGAGGGTAAACAAATCAGCTGTCTGGTCCTATGTTCTGGTTGCTCAAAAAACAGAACTGACTAGGCTAAAGAATGGTGTTTTATTATACCACAGAGCACTGGCGAATGAAAATAGATTAGATGTGATATCAGCTTGCCCTTGGCACCTGATCAAGTGCGTGCTTGTGTACTGCAGCAGACAAGGTTCAGTTATCTATCCTTATAGATAAAATAATGCTAAGTAAAATTTCAAACCTAAACTTCGTGTCAGCCGTTCCCCTGTGCTGAAGTGTACAAAAGGTGGGGAAGCTCCAACGTTGCTTCACATTATAAAAATTTCTCATCAAAGCTAGATTTCACGGATACTTGTGATTTCTTACTTGTGCCTTGAAAAGTATTCAACTATATTAATCAGTCAAAGCTGATAGAACCTGTTTCACTAAAACTTCCTACTGGCATAAATCCAGAATCGGACCTGTATTACGAAAATAACCAGCTAGCAGTGCTTCTGGTGAATTATTACTGCTGCCAAGGCTGATATCCCTAATTCTCTCACAGCTTTGCCTATAACGCAGGTTTCCAACACAGATTACGACACTTCATGCTCACTATATTAATCTTCTGTTGAGCTGCCATTCGGGTGACCCACATTTTCCATAAATGAATAAAAATAACTTTCCATTTAGCGTTTATTTGGCTTCTGGATCGTTTATACTACAGAATAATAATATTATTATTAAATGTAATAATACTTTAAGGTCAATAACTTAAATAAAAAATTTCATAATAAACCAGAAGATTAAGTTCCTATTTGCTACCAAGAAAAAGACTAATTTGGTGGAAACATATGGTTGATGGTTAATATCAGAAAAAAAAAAAGAAAATCAACGTGTTTTTTTTTCCCCACATTACCATATTGTGTATTTTAGCGAGGTAAATGGGACACACTAATTTTATTCATCATACTGAAAAATTTTACTGAGGTAGTCCTGGAAAGATCTTCCTAAATTTATTTTCCTATGATCTTCCTTATCCAAACGCACGAGGAGGTCCGTAGGTAGTATTAAATATATTTTGCAGCATAAGAATCAACAGTTCAGATGACAACAGTGAACGTAAATAAAATTCATGCTGATTTATATTGTGTACAGTCATTAGCTGGATAAAAGAAGGTAACAATTACATTTCTGTAAACTGAAAACAATATTTATCATAATAATAAACTGACTGGACTCCATGTTAAACGTCTCTACTTAATGGTGGATAGTCACCGTTAGTGATATGTTCTAGAAATGAAAATGTTGTTATTGAATATAAAAATGCAACAATACCTATTTTTCCGATATATCTATATATACAACGATCACCCATAACATTACTACCACTGGCAGATAAAGTGAATATCATTGATCACCAACTATACACCAGCAAACTGATGACAGAATAATGAGCACTGCAGGCTTACCCATGCCCGCAAGGTCCAAAGTCCAGCCCGTCTGATCCTATCACACAGCTATTGTAGAACAAATCACCAAAAAGTCAATGTTAGTGAAGGTAGAACGGCACCGAGCCACAGCTTCCCACAAAAGGGGCCCAGGAGACAAAGACCCCAAGGCTGCAAACCCGTCCTTCAGACTTCCCAGATCCCAATCCAGTCAAGCTCCCAGGGGCTCCACTGAACACACACACACACGGCCAGTGGGCTCCTTGCCTTGCTTGGGCTCTTTTCCTGCTTTTCTGTGGGTTCGACCCAAAGGGCTGGCCTTAATTTTTGCAGGAATGGATGAGCCATGATTCTGTCACCAGTGAGCTGGCTTATAGTTGCGAATCCGTGCAAATGTTATAATGTTAAGTGGTCATAATGTTATGGCTGGTCGATGAATATATTATAAGTAATAAGTATTTTACACTCCTAAATAAGTTTTTCCCTCATGCGTACCTGTGATAGGCTTCGCGTCTGTATTTCTTCATTGCCAGCCTGTCCATGTTCGCGGGGAGGTCTGCGTAATGCTGAAGGCGGTCGCTCCATGACGTAGTCACCTTTATATCCATTAGGCTTAAATTTTAATCTTCGGGACAAAAATAGAGACAGATGTTCTTGCTCATCGAGAGAGGACAGGATTGAAAAAGATGGCCATTAACAGGCAATTTAACAAAATCACTTTGAAGTTGTTGGTGTCTACACTTCAGAGAATCCACAACCCCAGCAGGCCACATTTAAATGTGATTACATTGCTGTTCAAAGAAGGAATAAACGAGTACTGACTAATGTCTTAAACTGAAATACTGAAATGGAAAATGTCAGGACATGAAATGTTGATCAAGGTCTGGAATGGTCTCTTCTTTGAAGTAGAATCCACCAGGTTGATTAGATTTAAACTAAATCGAATTCTTTTCAGGTGAAATCACATTCAGACAATCCCAGTGCAACAAATTTGGTTAAGGTTAATTAGGCAAGTTCTGTATCTTCAGTGTACGAGTCTAAATCTGCAAACTGAAGGGATCATTTCAATAAAACATATTATACTGTATTTACTGTGTCATGTCATGCCCCGCTTTCACCAAAGTCCACATTTCACCAGCATTTTATTACGCAAGATGACTAGTGGGCACTGCAACAGCTAGGCTAAGCACTTCTCTGGCCCTGTAATTTATGAATGCTGACTTGTGCAAACATGCTGGAGGCCTTAAGGGCTAAAGGACAGAGGTTTCTTCTAGCATGTGAACTGAGGACTCTACAAGACAAGCCTGTTTTAAATGGAGTGGTCTTTCACTTGCTTACAGATTTTAGCCACAACTGGAATGATAGATTTTAGCCACAACCTGCTGGCAAGGTTTCGGCTAAAACTGCACACACGCAAAACAGGGTTATTTACATAGTTATGGCTAATTACTTGCTTATAACAGCCATTAAACTGTGACCATTCCTTGTCACTGAATAGTCATACACACAGGCATAGAGGATACATTTTGTACTATTAGTTTGTGGAAATATTACCTAGTGCACTTTTAAAGCTTTACTCTGTAAAAGTAATTATGGTCTAATCAGGTGCCAGAAATATTTTTTTTAATTACAAAAAATAAACATTTCCAGACATATTAAAGACACATAAGATCCGAGCATAACCCTTTCTTCAAATGGAAACTTGGTTATTATGATTCACCAATCACAATGCCTGTAATATTCAACTGAAGGACCACAAAATGGAACACAATGAAGTAATACTCGTCAGGTTAATTTTTCTTTTAATTAAAACAATCTGGCTTTATGAATAGCAAAAAAAAAAAAAAAACAACATTGATGAAGTAACATCATATAAATAAATCAAAACCATTCAAATATTTCCAATACTAACAAACCTTTTTTATTCTTTATTACAGTTCTTTGTTTGTTTTTTTGTTTGTTTGTTTGTTTTTTAAGTCTTAGTATATGTACATCAAAGGAAATGCACTAGACTTGAAGACAGTGTATGAAAATAATGACTGTTATACGTGGTTCTGGCAACCCAACAAAAAAAAATTCATATTAACTTTAAAAGATCAAAAGGTCGAGTATTCTTCATTTGTGTGTTTTGTTTTGTTTTTCTTCCAGACTAAGCAAAGAATTTAACAAAAAGGTCAGATTCAGAGCTAACTAAATAACTAACCTCCCAGGAAAGGAGATAAGACTATAGATAACCAAACCAGTTTTTAAGGGATTTTATTTATTTATTTATTTGAGTTAAATCTATGGATCAACTTTGAACTGGATTCAGGTTTTACTTAGTCCTAGGGGAGTCTCTGTAAGGTAGAGGAACATTCTGCAGTAATTACAGCTGCACCACAATAGCATGCTTAGCTAGCTTCAAACAGCTTTAACTAGTTTCCATCACTGCAAACTTAACATTACTAACTGCTAGCTAGGAAGCTGCGTATATGTAAAAGAGACTAACGAGTATTACATAGTTATACACAGGTCTACCGGCCTACAGATGAGCACGCAGGCAGCGAGGTTTTGCTTTTGTGCAGAGAAATGTCAAACATCACAGCACATCACGGACATCCTACGTTTGTCTTGTTGTTATTCTGTATCTAAATGTAGCGTTTAAACCTACGCGCGCGCACACACACAAACACACAAACAGCTCGAAATAGATACAAACCGCCGAGCGGTAAACAAAGTGTACAGTAAGATATTTTTTTTTTTCTTCAAAGTGATGCGTGTACAAAATGTCTTAAGTGTAACAAACTAACGCCATTTTCACTCACCCACCTTTCAGTGAAGAAGCAGAAAGCTGCAGCTGCACAAGCAGGAGATCTGAGCATGCGCTGTAGCGCACCACCGCCAACCACTCACTACCACTATTAACACCACCGCCGGAGAGCAGAGCGTGTGCAGCTGTGCTGGCACCTTTTTCCCCCTGTCTCTGTCCTGTACAGTGAATTTATCCGTCTCCTCCTCCTTCTCCTTCACAATAACTGACGGAAGAGATAAGGGGAGGAGATTAGGTGCACTAGTGGGCAGGATTTAGACTGTTAAGGGGAGTGGTTACAGTTGGCGCTGTAATGTTTATATATATATAAGATATTTGTTGAATTATTTTTATTTATTAATTATTATTTTTATTTTTCTTACAAAACACTGCATTACATTTAAAGAAAATAAGAAAGCATTCTTTAAAAATGATGGAGGAAAGTGCGGGACTGTGGTGGCGGGCGTGGCTTTGATCATGTAGAGGGCGTGGTTATGTGTACGATCTAAGTGCAAATCACAAACTTTGGTGAAACAGATTAAATTGATTATCAGTCTTTTTTTTAACATTGTCTTAATATGTCTTTGTAGATTATGAATGAGCAATAAGAAACCATTTTAATAGTACACATATTGAAAAAAGTTAAAGAAAGTATATTCAGGTACTACTGTGCAAATGATATGGTGTCAAAGCAACTTGATAAACACACAGTGAGTAATAAAAAAATATAACTGAAAGAAGAGTGAACACAAAATGACGGAAGAAAAACGAAGGGGTGGTGAGCAGAGCTTACTTATCCTGTGCTGGAGTGTGGTTATGAATTACTTAATATAATTAAGAGACTGTGCCATCGTAGGCGGGGCTTATATAATGTTGAGGCGTGGTCAACATGCACGTCTTTAATGATATTCTTACATTTAATAGAATGTAAAATGAAAACAGCAGGGCAGGTCTAAATTGAGTTATTAAGAAGGTTTTATTCAAATACTACTTACAAAGCATCCATATAACATGATATCCATCCATCTACTGTAGGAACCTCAGTAGGCCAAGTAGGGACTGTGGAGGCCAATGGTTACCATTGGGAAGTATCTTAGTCTACATGTCTTTGGACTGCGAGAGAAAACCCGAGTCCTCAGAGGAAACCCACCAAGCACAGCAAAAACATGCAAACTCTATGCACATAGACCCCGAGGCAGGAATCGAACCCAGCAGCTGGAGGTGCAAGGCGACAATGCTAACCACTAAGCCATTGTACCGCCTTGAAATTAAAACTACACGTGACAAAATAGTGCAAAACTTTGCGGTGGTGGGCATGGCTTGGGGCGAGTTGGGGGCATGTTGTTTGTGTGATTACATGCACATGAGGACCATTTTATTGGTGCATTGGTATTTAAAAGATAGAGAAAGTACATTAGGGTGCTACAAATGATATAGTGTACACACAGTACGTGATAAAACCTACAGCTGAAAGAAGAGTGAACCAAAACTGATGGAACAAAAATGAAGGGGTGGTGAGCAGAGCTTAACTTGTGCTGGAGTGTGGATAAGAATTACTTAATGTAATATTATTTTCTAGCAAAGTTTACAAACATTTAGTCTAATATCAACTTTATAGACATCAAGGGTGTGATAAATAAAATTGCTAATGAGGGAGAGAGGAAATATGATGTGGTTATAGGATATTTAAGAA
Source organism: Clarias macrocephalus (assembly GCA_011419295.1). NCBI lineage: Eukaryota > Metazoa > Chordata > Actinopteri > Siluriformes > Clariidae > Clarias > Clarias macrocephalus. The sequence continues at coordinate 5,923 of JAAGKR010004724.1, forward strand.
TCATTAAATAGAGTTCTACTTTTCTATTAGGTTTTAAACCAACCCTCCAGAGACTGGGCGCTTTTATTGTTAGATTTAATTGAATATAACACATATAAAGAATTTTAGTATTACATTATATTCACATTATATTTATTTATGTTCTTATACACACATATGGGAACGCCAATTAACCTAATCTGCATATCTTTGGACTGTGGAAGGAAACCTGAGTACCCAGATGAAACTCACCAAGCACGGGGAGAACGTGCAAACCCAAGGCAGGAATCGAACCCTCAACCCTGGAGGTGCAAGGCCACAATCCTAATCACTAACCCACTGTGTCACCTGTTATGTTTATTATTAAGTTGAAATCTATCTATCAGGTTGTTTCATGGACACCATCATAGTACACCTTGATAGGATTTGGATTTGAACAACAGGGGGTGTGGCCATCTGTTTTCATGATAAAGGAAAAAATAATGAAAAACAATGTTTATGCCTAAATAAATAAAACAAAAATAAGTACTAAAGTTTAATTTGAGAATACCACATTTAAAAACTCTGCACAGAAGGTGGTTCCTAACTGTTTTTATATATAATAACATTTAGAATAGTAATGTCTTTAGTGTAGAGTCTATTCTTCAGACAGACAGACAGAGAGAGAGAGAGCGAGCATGTGTATTGTGTCGGCACACCGACAGAGAGCAGCATTGTACTGCAGTCACACTTTCTCCAACCCAGACGGTGACTTCACAGCTTTGGCGTATGATGGCTAAATTTAGACACATCAAACCTGTGTTATTATAACTGCGTGTTACTGAGATATGAGTTTAGGAGTGACTTAACAGCGACCCTTAGTATCCTCACACAACTCAACGACGTTTAAATAAACAAAGCAAGATATTTAATATGTCAATGCTCATATAACATGAATAATGAATGAAGTTTAGTTCATTTCCAGTGCGGTAATGTTAGCATTTCTTAACAGAGAGGGGGAAAATTATATTAATTAAAAATTATATATATATATATATATATATATATATATATATATATATATATATATATATATATATATATATAAGTGGAGAATGTTTAAATATCTTTAGATGGTCTTCTACAGCATCTTTTCGTGTAATAAAATGTCTCTTGTGGTGGTGACGTCGCATGGATGCTCCTCACGGATGCCACAGAGACAGAGTGACTTTTTTTTTTTCTTTCTTGCTGACATCAGCACTGCGCCAAAACGGACAGTTCCATCCTGCCTTCCCTACTCAGTCTTTATATAGATTTAAACGCACTACCACGGCGAGCAAAAACGCTTTTAGTTAAAGAAAAGTTACAGAATCTTGTTTTGTCGTGTTTCCCGCTGACACATCTTCATCTGGAAAGCTGGGTGTGAAGATACAGCCTATAAGCAGGGTCGCATCGATTGGGACGGTCCTGCTGCTGCTATAAAAAGGGGGGGCAACTCTGCAGTGTGAGTTCCGCTCCTTTCATTCTCGAACGCCAAAATGAGCTACGGATCTGAAGTCTATTCCTCTTCCTCCTATCGGAAGATTTTTGGAGAGTCTCCGCGTTTCTCGGCGTCTCCGTCCAAAATGAGTGCCCCTCGAAGCGGGTACCGGTCTGTGTCCCTGTCCAGGACCGGCGGCTCAAATCTGGGCTCCTACAAGCGCACCGGGCGCACCGGCTACTCTCCGGTGGGGATGGACACGTTCGACTTCGCGCAGAGCACCGCGATGAGCAACGAGCTCAAGATCATTCGCACAAACGAGAAGGAGCAGATGCAGGGCTTGAACGACCGTTTCGCGACGTTCATCGAGAAAGTGCGCCACGTGGAGCAGCAAAACAAGGCGCTGGAGACCGAGCTGGCGGCGCTGCGTCAGCGTCACGCGGAGCCCTCGCGTCTCGCCGACCTCTACCAACAGGAGATCCGCGAGCTGCGCGCGCAGCTGGAGCAGGTGTGCGCCGAGCGCGAGCGCGCCGCGCTGGAGCGCGACGCCGCCGAGGACGAGCTGCAGAAGGCGCACGAGCGGTGCGAGGAAGAGGCGCGCCGGCGCGACGAGGCCGAGCGCACGCTGCAGGCGTTCCGCAAGGACGTGGACGACGCGTCTCTGGCGCGCCTCGACTTGGAGAGGAAGGTCGAGTCACTGCTGGACGAGATCGGCTTCTTGCGCAAGGTGCACGACGAGGAGGTGGCCGAGCTCAACAGCGTCATCCAGGCGTCGCAGGTGTCCGTGGAGCTCGAGGTGACCAAGCCCGACCTGACCTCTGCTCTCAAGGAGATCCGCGCGCAGTATGAGTCTCTCGCCTCTAAAAACCTGCAGTCCGCCGAGGAGTGGTACCGCTCCAAGTTCGCTGATCTGAACGAGCAGGCGAGCCGCAGCAACGAGGCGATCCGCGCGACACGCGAAGAGGTCAACGAGTTCAGGCGTCAGCTGCAGTCCAAGACCATCGAGATCGAGAGCCTGCGCGGCACCAACGAGTCCTTGGAGAAGCAGATCCACGAGATGGAGGACCGCCACAACCTCGAGGTCGTCGGCCTTCAGGTAAGTTTTTAACCTTTTTGTCCATTTTCTAGGATGATAAAACTCAATATTTTTAATTTGGGGCATAAAACCACTTTACACGCGTTCATGATTTTCCAGAGGGAAATTAAGAACCACAGTATGGGTGATGTGTATGAACATCCTCTCTGTCCAAGGTCCTGAAAGCAACTGAACCTGTGACATATGTGTAGTTTCAAATCTACTGCATTTACTATATACATTCTTACAATAAATGTTTGTATTATAATATTGTATTCACAACTTTGAAAATTCCACTTTTATTCTTCTGCAGTTTAATTATTTATGTAATGCTGTTAAAGCTGTTATCTACTGTATTTTAATGCCCACTTCAACAAGAACATTAATATAAGCCAGTGACCAGACTTAATACATAATTTATTAATATTTAAGTAAATGATTCAGTAACTATTATGAATTATGAAATAACTCCAGTGAAAAACGTACTGCTTCTGGGTTGTAGGAGTGTAACGGGTTAATGTGCCCCACCCAAATTAAACTATGCCTCTGCCTAAGGTTTCCAACTCTTGCATCAGTACATCTAACATTCACATGTGAAACAATGGAATACAACATACGACTTCTTTTTCTCATAATTTTAACATTTTTGGTATTTTTTGGGGGAAATAATTCCTGTTTAAATTTGTCCTCAACCAGGACGCAGTTGGCGAGCTGGAAAATGAGCTAAGGACCACTAAGAGTGAGATGGCTCGTCACTTGAGGGAATACCAGGATCTTTTGAATGTCAAGATGGCCTTGGATATTGAGATTGCTGCTTACAGGTAAATAAAGATATATGTTTGAATAGGAATAAGGATAATTGTCAATTCCCACCTTTATCTTACACTTTACCCCTCCCTCTCCCTCCCAATTCCTTTTTTTCTCCCAACACACATCTTCCGTCATTACAACCCCTCCCTTTTGTCTTCCTTTCTTATACCTTCCTTAGGAAACTTCTGGAAGGAGAGGAGACCCGTCTAAGCACAGGCATCACCTACCCTCTTTCAAGCTCTCTCTCCAGCACCCAGGGCTACACCTACCAGAGCCGTATCTACACCAGCTCTCCTAAGGCCACCAAAAAGGAGAAGGGAGATGATGAGAACAAACCAAGTGCTGGGTCTGACAACTCTGCCTCCAAGAAGCAAGATTCTGGAGATGCTGATGTCACTTCGAAGAACTAAGTGTCATCTTGGTCCTTATTTTACCCCCCCCCCCCCCACCCCCCCACACTAGTCTCGTTCACTAGGAATGTCTCAGAGAGGAATCCAGTGTATCTGTTTATCAGCTCTCTCTTTCTCTTTCCACTACAGCACTCTCAGAAACAGGGCGTCTGTCCCCTTAAGATAGACTGCACACTCTTTAGGCACAGTTCACTCTTTTCTCTGCTACTCTTACATGTTAGCTGATCAGGTCTGCGTTCTTCTGCATAGGTGTTGTCTTAAAACAAAAACCCTAAGTGCACTAACAAAGGCTATGCGCATCACATTCCAGAAAACTTTTGTGCATATGTGTGGACATGCATGGTGCAGTCAGGACTAAATCCTAATCTGTTCACAAATATTCACAAATATTCATTATAAAAAAAAAACTTTTTTCACTACTTCCTACTACCATCTAAAAAATTTTAAAAATATAATTTATATTTTTCTGTATGCCAGGGGTACTCAACTCACTTTAAAGCTACGGATAAGCAATTAACATAATTAATTGTTGACAACCGGTTACCTGTTCATGCTTACTCATTTTTGATCGTGACTATAAATAAAACACAGATTCAAAGTGGTTATGTTTTGTTCGTAATTGGTGCTTCCCGTTACCACTTTGACTAAAGGCACAGAATCTGATCAGATGAGACACATCTGTTTTAAATATACAGTATGTCTTCTCTGTTCTGTCAGGTTTAAAGTGATTAATGTCTGTAAAAATTCTTCCCTTCCTTAATTGACACTAGTTCTGCTACAGTGTTGATATTGGTCCACCAGTTGACGACCCCTGCTGTACATCTGTAGTCTCAGATGTTTTGTTACACTGGAAAACGTAAATCATACTACCCTTCCTATCATTAGCTGTATTTGACTCTTTATCTTATCAAATATAGTGTGTGGAAATATAGTGTGTTCCTCGCGTGCGTGGAAAAATTGCATCCATTCCAGATCACTTTCTACAAACATATTGCCAAAGCACGAAATTCCTCTCCAAGACAAATTATGGTGCCAATCTGACTCTCCTATGCTTGAAAATTATTTGGGTGCAAGCAGTTTCTGATATTAATGCATGATGTTTGCTCCCTGTTTGCTTGGCAAGTGTATGTGGGCCATCCAGCAATCATTTATCACCATGCAGTCCCCACCCCCCCCTCGATCCATGTCATTAATCTTGCTTTGTCCATCATGCATTGAGTCACAGTAGACTGTATCAGCTAATTAGTGCAAAATGCTGCTTGGTATGTGAGACGGTAAATATTACATAGGATTTTTTCAGGAAATGAATGTATTAGAATGTTAAACACATAGTCAATTGTGAAGCTTTAAACAGTCACTCCTGGTTATGATAAGCTTGAATTCTGATAATGCTTAGTCATGTGTGGGCAGATGGCAAGGGGACAAAATTGGCTGTGCTCTCTGGGTGGGATGGATGATGTGTCTCAGTGGAACTATGTGTTAGTCTTTATGTTCCCTGGTTGGGGTAGCTGTCTAATTATGGTGAAAGCTAGTGAGTGGGAATTGGCAGGTGACCAAATTGGAGTGAAAAATGGGTGACAATAAATGTTTCAACAGTAATTGTGAATGTAAATGTGAAATGCTTTTGATTTTGAGCACAAACATTAATGAAAATAGCACAAATGTAGCACTGGCTAATGAACCGAAAGGCGTATTAAAATTAAATTAGAATGTTACACGGACACACATATGAAACATCAGCCCTAACTGATCCATGACGAAAGAGCACATGCAGCCATTAGGAAAAACCTCAACTTTTATTACAAAAGGAATATAATTTATAAGGAATGGCTCAAACTCAACTATTACTCTTTAATACAAATTTACAAATACTTCAATATAGTACAGACATCAATTTAACAAGTGCACAAAACAAAGCTTCCCTTAAGTATCAGTTTGCATTAATTAACTAATAATCATTGCTAGCGTGAAACTTTTCTAATTGTACTTGATCACTGCCAGGTCTTAACACCACTTGCCTCAAGGCACTATAGGCCTGACCTACTGCACTCTTCACTGTGATCAAAATCAACTGTACTGCAGCATGTTGTAGAGGTTTACTTTTTACGCACGATTGTCTGTAGAGAAAATGATGATGATGATGATGATGATGATGATGATAAATGTTTGTGTATTTGGAATAATCCAAGCAGTTCACCATAAACAGGAAAACGGTTATAAGAAACATTATGCCAAGTACTGAAGTTTGTTCTACATTATTGTTTGGGGACCCACTGTGTTAGTATTTTCTTGTGCTAACACACTTCATTTATCCAATTACGCATATGATAATGAGCTGACAAGCCAGAACAAGTGTGTTAGCACAGTGGGAAAAAATAAATAAATTAACGTTATTTGTGGGTCTCCAAAACTGCATGTTAGAACGTTTGGTCTTTCTACACCACAATAATAATATGCACAAGAAGAAGAAAGCTTTGCAACCTGCTTCAGATGAAAAATCCCAGCCAACACAAATCCGAACAAGCAATCGTTAACAAATACAAAGGGTGCGAGTTAAATTTACTTAATGCTTTAGGTTATTAAATTGCCTTAACTCACCAGCAGCTTGCTGAAGCTATCAGTGTGTGGGGTTGTCTGTTGTTTCTGCTAAGTATGTGCTCTTTTGATTGTTGTCACTACACTAGACACTACAAAGCTACAGTGAATACCGTATAAAATGATGTCTGTAGGAACTGAATGTAGATTATGCACTCTTGTCTTTATCCTTTATCTTACTGCTGTATCACCAATGACCAATAAAGACTTAGCATTATGAAGTCAGTATTGCTTTGTCTGGGTTGTGTTTCCTTAGTAGAATGTTTATTAGGCTACAAATCAAATACGAAGAAATGTTAGCTAAGATAGTAAATCTGTATTTAGCCATTAGAGAGTATTATAAAAGCTTTCATTAGTAAAATACAAAAGGAAATATAAATATTTACCAGTTCATTGGAAATATTCTTGCAAATACTTTTTGCATTGAAGATTGAACAATGTACCATTATATATGCTGTCAAGTCTAAGTAAATATGTATGAATATGAATGTTATTATAAACTAAACATGAAGTCATTTGATGTGGTTAGGATCTACGTATTTATTTCTGTGAAAAGATACTCATTCAAGATTCCAATTCACTGGAAAGGCTTTTATTTTTCGGTTAATCATAAAAATACCATACAAATATAAAAATAAAATAAAATAAAATAAAAAAACAGAATATATGCCATTAATATGCCATTTTTAAAATGTAAAATCCAATGGGAGTCCCACCACGATCCACATTTTAGGAAATTCCATTCTAATATAATTTTAATTAAAAACTGAAATTTAAAATAAAAATGTATTTCATCAAACATGTCATCAACTAAGTTTTGGTTCTGAATATACAGAAAAAGGAATAAGAGAAAAGGGTTTTAAGTCTACAAAGTCGTTTAATGCATTTCCAGAGTAGCTAGTTTTTGTTTAGTGATTTATTTTCTGCATTCTAGAACAATACTGGAGATATGCAAACTATAAAATAACATATGGTATTATGGAGTTAAGTTACAGCAACAGTCAGATGTTATTTTAATAGCATTAATTTAAATATTGGCTCTTCTGGAACAGTCCTAGCAAGAATAGTATTCCATGATGAAACTCGCTGCCATGAAGACCATCCCAGGAAACCAAGACCAAATCTCACCTCTGCTGCAGATGAGAAGTTCATTTAAAGTTACCAGCCTCAGAAATCACCAATTAACAAACAGCACCTCAGATTAGAGCCGTTATGAAGGATTTACAGTGCACAAGTAGATTACATCTCAATATCAACTGTTCAAAGGAGATTATAACATATTTTGGATGTCTTTAGCATTGCTTTACAATGTAGATAGAAATAAAAATCAGGAAAGACCATGCAATTAGAAATATGTCCAAACTTTTCACTGAAACTGTAAATACATGAACATCTGTAAAATCTGAGATCTGGAGCCTTCCAATGCCATGGTATAGGATTTACATCATTATTGTTCTTATCAAACCAATCAGTGAGCAATCGTGCCCCATTGATGGGACTGGGTCACCCTGAAAGCAACATATTAAACATAGACAAAGGTTATCAGTTAGAAGAAATAGTTATTGATTTTCAGTGACTTTCCCTCCAAGGGTCACGTGAAGATAACCCCGAAAAATAGCTACAACATAAAAGAGCCATCAGATTTTCCATTAACATCCATATGTTTCCTGATACTTTTCTGAACTGGACGAGAATAAATATACTTATCCACAATGAAACCTAACCAGACTGACCCCCTTTTTTTTTCTTATCTTCAAAAACCTTCACATATGAACAATACACAAGCATGCTCAAACACACACACACACACACACACGCACACAAAACCACACCCCGATACTCTTTGCCAATGACAACACACGTTGGCAAGAACACGTATCACACACACACACACACACACACACACACACACACACACACACACACACACACACACACACACACACACACACACACACACACACACACACACACACACGCACACACGCGTCCTGTGGGAGTGCTAGGGTTGTGGAGCATGCCGCAGTTTGTCAAAGATTTATACCCCTGCAGTGCTACTAAGCTGCAGGGAGTGTACCACATACACACACACACGACCCTGAGCTGCTCAGCATGGCAATGAAATGTTTTCTTCTTTGTTGGTGTGTCTGGCTGGCTGGCTGGCTGGCTGTCTGGCTGTCTGGCTATCAGACTGTGTGTCTGGCTCTCTTTCTCATACCAGATTGTATGAGAAACTACAGACGGATACTGGACAAAATGGTTCCATGCTTTGTGTGTGTGCTCGTTTTATGTTCACTTTCTTCTATATGTAATGAAACACACTTAAAACAATAGTGCACGTTAGCAGTATATAATATCATTTGATAAAAATATCAGAATCAAATTGTGTTTCATGTTGTTAGTGATACCTCCTTTCTAGAACCAACCTCAAAATGATTAGCATTTTTAATCAAAAGAACAAAACTGTATTTATTCATTTTCTCATCCTCAATAAGTCACGGTGGAGCTAGAGGCTATCCAAGGAACATTGCTGTGACAGTATGACAGTAGAGGCATGCTGGATGTTGGAATTTAAAATAGCCAACCCTGCTCAACAATCCAACCCTGGTCATATTTTTGGGAGGAGGACGGAAACAAAAGAACCCAAGTAAAACCCATGTGATCATGTGAAGAACCTAGAGTATCTCAATCTCTGGAACAAAACAATGATCCTGGAACTGTAACACAACAACACTCTACTTTTAGTAGTGGACAATACCATACTGTACAATTAATCTTTGGTTAAGCCATAAAGTTTCAGATATCCTGGTATCCTGGTAGTTGGCAGAATTCAACTACCTGACTTGTCCAGATAAACAGTTCATTAGGTCTCTATTGTGGCCCACCTAAATAATACATGCAATCAGTGACATTTTAACAATGATCTTTACTTCACCTGATTATTTAATGTTTTTAATTCTGCAAATTTGCCTGATATTCTTTGAATACCTGAACAGCAAGGTTAGACAAAGAGGACACAGAAAACAAATTCTAAAATTCTCTCATGCAGTCAGCAAAGTGTTAACTGAGCTCCATGCCCTGTTACCTAGGATACTGTTGCCAAGCCCATCCTGGTGCCCCACTGGTGGTGAGGGAATACAGACTTGCTTGTACTGGCACACTCAAAGTCTCTCTCTCTTACACACACACACACACACACACACACACACACACACACACACACACACACACACACACACACACACACACACACACACACACACACACACTCTAATAAGCTAATGTGTTTTCATGGTATTCCTGAAGTGATCTTATTAGTAAAGATACATTTGAACTTTAAAACAGAAGATGTTTAAGAAAAAAAATAAGGCACAATATCAGCTTTTTGTTGCTAGAGTTGTTCTTCAGGTGGACATGGTGGACCACTGGTTATTTTTACACATGGAAACTTTATGATAAAATTATTTAAAAGAGATGACTGATATCTGACTGTCAGCATTTTGACAGACAAAGAGTAAAAAGAGAACTAATGACCCTCAAAATCATAACTGGACATGAACAATAATCTTTAAAAAAATAAAATAATACTCTGACCAGCCAAAAAAAGTCACTACCTGGATTCAACAAAGCAAATATGTAAGAGCCTTTCATTGGATTGTTTTTTAGCCCTAACTGATGCAGTAAGTAGCTTCTCATTCCTTAAACAACCATGTCAGAAGACATATCCTGTGGTCAAGGCAAAGATGTTACTCTGTTTTGGAAAGATCAAAGTATTGTCCTGCATCAAGCAAAGAAAACAGGTAATGAGATTCCTGAAACTGCTAATCTTGGGTTAGGAACTGTCCAAATCATTATAATAAACCTGGAAGAATACTGGTGGAATAGTGGTGGAAGAAATGTGGTCAGAAAAAGATTTTTTAATGAATGTAAGTGGAGAAAGGTTTGGTGAAATCAAATTGTACAAAAAATATATTATAATAATAGTGTAGTATAATAATTTTATATTTAATAATAAACATAAGGGCATTTCACATGCGAAAAGAAAAGAGAACTCAAGGGATTGGGACTATACAGACAGCCATTCGTCAGTGTGGTTAATCTAAAAACTAAAAATTCATTTTGCTAGCGAGCATAAAGAATGGACTGGAGATCATGTGTTATAATCTGGGGTTGCTTCAGTTCTCGGTTCAGCAATGTTATGTGCCATATAGTTTATCCAAAATGTTAGTTACTTAATATTCTTTATTATTATTATTATTATTATTATTATTATTATTATTATTATTATTATTATTATTATTATTATGAATGCACTATCATGTGCTTAAATGCATAATCATGTGCTTTTTCAAAATTTCATTGTACACTGTATAATGACAATAAAAATTCTTCTCAAATGGAATAGCAGCACTTCTGTGAATAGCTACAGCTAAATCATAACTATACCAATATTTAACATAACCACATTCTTGCTTAACCACATTATTGCTTAATTATTGAGAAAGTCAACCTATTTTGATTTTGCTTAAGTGGCACAAACAGGGGGTGTATTTTTAATAAGACATTTGCATTGACAGCAGGCAAAGTCTAGCTGAACTAATTTGTGTAGCATTACTGGCATAGTAAGTGCCGAACATGCTAATTAGATAACTAGCTAACTAGCTTGCTTTGTCTAACATCTGTAACACTAATTCCCTCAAAGACAAATTGACAAATATATATAAAACAAATTAACACTTGGCTACATTTATATGTATGGCTTTTAGCATGATGGAAAACTGCCAGTAAAAAAAAAAAAAAAAAAAAACCTATCTCACTAAAAAGTCTCAGCCTCTTCCACTTTTCCACCACATTTTGCATACTCCCTGAGGCTTGTTGACATGTGCGTGAAGGGAAATGTGAAAACAACATTTTTGGGAAGTTATTTTTGGAAATGTTTCAACTGTGTGTCATTACCCCAAGGAATGCTAGTTGCTTTTGAACTTTCTTTACAGAGCAGTCAGTTAAAAACCAACCAAACAAACAAAAATAAAACAGATAATCAACTTGCAGAAAAAGACCTATAAAAAATAGGCCTTAATTTTACTACACTTGAAATTATTTACTTATGGTTATTTTTTCACTGTTCCTCTTTTGCGGCTATGCCCTTCATGTTTTCCTTTTCGCAACACAAATGGGAAAATCTTATTGTGCGTGAAGGAGATATTATTACAGTGCCTTTCCTCCATTTTGTACTACACAAATATTACTATTATGGTAAATAAACATTCACGACATATTTTTGACCGTATCCTGGTACATGTTCCTTAATACCATACTAAAGTACAGTATATGGTAGAAACATGTACTATGCTACAATACATGTATTGCTGTACTACCATGGTAGCACCCTGTACCACAGTGTGTCACAGGTACTATATCAGCAAATGTGTTACCATTGTACTGGAAAATATACTGTACCATAGCACGTGTACCATTTAACAAAATATCTTACGGGACAGTACATGGTTGAACATGGCCTATTGTATATGTAGTATTGTACAAATACCACAGTACTGTATGTAGTATGGGTGAACTATGTACCATAGTGCTATACCATGTATCGTGGTACTGTCAAAAAATACTATGGAACAAGTGCCCTTGGAATACCATGGTATCAATACTATTGTGAAATGTATGTACTTACTCTCTTCTTGATAAATAATGGAAGGGTGCATGAACAACTGACTGCTTGAAGTAAGGCACAAGCACACAATATTTATTTTTGCAAAAATGTGGGTGATTTTATGCTGTGTGCAGGTGATACTGTTCAGGTGTAAGTTGGTGTTAAGAATTAGTAAGTTTATGTAGGTCACAGTGTGGGCTGTGAAATGCAGTCTCTACCTTATTCTATTGTTTTCTGACTAAATGTACATTTTGCATCTACAGTATGTTGTTTACTTAAAAAAGTTAATATAGTATACCTTTAAAGAACCACAAAAAATTGATCAGGGTCGTTTTTTGCAGCTTGAATATATTTTATGCCATACCAGATGCACATTTCCAGCAAGTCCAAAAAAAAAAAGGAATAATTGTACCATTCCTGCAAAAAAAAAAAAGGTGAGCAGAAATGTATACCATAACACAACAACTAAGGTTCTTATGTACAACACTAACAAGAAAGCAATGCTTGGACTGATGAAGCAAAGAATATAAATAACAGTGTCTTGTTTATGTTTGTCTATTCAGCATCTGTAATAGCAGGTAAGTTAATAGGTTTGGTATTACAGTACCTCTGCCACCATGCAGTTAATGAGGCTATTTGTTTCATTCTCTGTGTGTGTGTCTTTGTGCTCATGCATTACGGCTACACTGTACAATGGGGAAAAAATGATCAAATCCAGTGTAATGAGTTTAGCTGTTCCTTTAAGCCTTTTGCTAACAGTCAACAGTGCACTGCTGGAAGAAAAAAATTTTTTTTTTAAAAAGCTTGTTGACATTAACTGTCTAATCTGCTAACATTAGGCGGTTACATTTAAGAAAAGTCTAATTTTCTTGCTATTACCAGGTACAACTACAGTAGCAGCAATTCCACTAGCAAACATAAAATATCAAGATGCAAGTCTGGATGTGCTGTGTGGTGTCTGGCACCAGGATGTTGACAGATCCTTTGGGTGCTTTTGGGTTGCAGGGTGCGGCTTCTGTGGATCAGACTTGTTTGCTTGGCACACCCCATGGGTGCTCATTCGAATTGGGATCTGGAAAATTAGGGGCGGTTGAGTGAGTGTCCTTGTGCTCTTTGGTCCTGTCCGGACCCTGTGTACAGTGGGCTCTGGCATGTACTCAGTGTTTTGGTGCCTTTCAATCATGGCTAGCATTGACTTTTTAGCTGATTAGCGTTGCATTTGCTTTTCTGTGGGATCAGATGGGACGGGCTGGCCTTCGGTCTCGGTGGGCATGGCTGAACCGTGGGTGCAAATGATCCTGTAAACAGTTTACTGGTACATACTTGATAATCAGTGTTAGTGTGTTAATGTTATGAGGTGTTAATATTATGGCTTAGTGAACCGTAATTACATAATACAGCATGGAAATGCTTCAGTATGACAAGAGCGAGAGAACAATAAATAACACACACACACACACACACACACACACACACACACACACACACACACACACACACACACACACACACACACACACACACCAAAACCTGTCTCCTATGTGTATGAGTAAATCACCCCACCAGGTTTCCTTGCAGACTCCTCTAGAGAGAAAAATCTTTTGATAGATGTTTTTCCATGACCAGAAGACAGTTTTTTCCAGAAAGAAAGAAAAGAAACGTATATAGTAGCTCCAACATTTCCTCACAAAACCTTTTGGGCAATATCCAAGTTCTTTTTGCTAATACATGGCAAACCTGCATAGTTGATGACAGCTATAACAATCTTATTTCTATTCAGGAGAGACCCATTATTTTGGCTCAGGAAAAACAATCTCACCCCTTTGAGACCTTTCCTCATATGCATTCTGTCTAGCTGAGGGTTGGAGCATGGAAGATTTTAGGTTCTAAAAATCCCATAATGTTAATGGCAGATTTCCTTCTTGCATATTGTCACATTTTATCTTTGTGATGCATTTTATCACAATTTATCATATACCACTCTACGAATGTCACGGCATATCGTACATTACTTTAAAAATGACTAATCATTTACATTAATTTGGAGTTAATTCACTATCATAATATGCTTAAAAAATTATGTACCATAGAACAGCTCTGACCAACTGAGGCATGGACTACACAAGACCACTGAAATTGTGCTATGGTACAGTATCTGGCACTAAGACATTAACAGCAGATTCTTTAAGTCTTGTAAGTTACAATGTGGGGTCATGGATCCGATCTGGTAGTCCAGCGCATCAGACCATCTTGATGAAAAAGACCACTGCGATAAGGCTACATCTTAGTCACTTTTTATGAGAAGGTGTGCCTTTTCTGCAGGAATCTTTAGGTAGGTGGTGTTTGTCAAAGTACATGCCAGTATTCAAGATTTCCCAGCAGAACATTTCCCTCCCAGTGCCTCTGCCAGCTTGCCTTCTTCACCTAATACATCCTGACAGTATATCTTCCCCATGGAAGCAATGCATATGCACACAGTCATCCACATAATATAAAAAATGTGATTCACTACACCAGTCCACCTTCTGCCATTTTTCCATTTTCTGGTTATGATGTTTTTGTGCCCAATGTAGAATGATGAAGTGGGAGACAGGGCTCAACATGGGTATTCTGACTAGTTTGAGGCTAAGCAACCCCATATGCAGCAAGCTGCAGCAAGCTACAATCAACTATCTGTGTTGACACCTTTCTGTCATATCCAGCATTAACACCTTCTGTGGGATTAATGCCGATGACCCTTTCACCAGTGTCCATCTTTGGACCACTTTTTATGAGTCTTACCCATAGTATAATGGTAACACAATGTTTTGATGACCTAATTTAAATGTGGCCTTATCTAAGTTGCTTAGATCTTTATCCTTGTCTATTTTTTTTTATATTGCCAACACATCAACTTTGAAAACTGACTTTTTACTTGTTGCTTAATACACCCCACTCCTTAACAGGTGCCACTTATTAAGATAGTACAAATAGTAAATTTTACTTGCATAGTGAAGGTGATGGTGGAAAGGAAAATGACAAAGGAACCAGACACAGAAGGTACTTTTATAACTGTGTGGATACAAGTGAAGATGTATACCATGAAATGTGTTTTAGTTAACATGAAGTCAATTTTCTTGAGATTACCTATTGTACTTAAGAAAATTATATGCACAAAACGCTTTCAAAGAGTTTCAAAAAGTTTTCAGCTTAAACACAGAGACCTGAACACTAATCGGAGGGCTGTTCCATAACTGGCGGCTTTGTAGGATAAAAAATAAATAAATAAATAAATAAAAATCTGACCCTTGCTGTAGTCTTCATTATGTCAGGTACCAACAAATAACCTGCACCTTTTAATTACAATAGTGGCTCATTGTCAATATTAGTATTTTAATATCAATTGGAAATTTCACTTGGGGCCAAAATGGATAGAATAAAGGTGATGCACAGCAGTATTTTTTTTCTAGTTCTAGTAAGCATTATAAACTAAATGGGGCTTGTTTATGCACCTACTGGAACATCTAGACTATAAGGCATTAAAATATTACTTATACTTAATACTTAATACTTATAATCAGCAGGTGCTCTGTCTCACTGCAATAGTTAAAGAGAAAAAGCTCCCCATGACAAAAAGTTTCCCAAATCTCAACCCGACAAAATCGAAATTCCCCAAATCTCAAATCAGGCATCTATGGGATATGCTGGTCTGATCCATGGAGGCCACACCTTACAATTTACACCAAATAAAGATACCACTGCAAACGTCTTGGTGTGAGATAGCGTAACACACCTTCAGAGGTCTTACGTGGTCTATGCCATGATGGGTCACAGCTGTTTTGGTGGCACAAAGGGGATGTACACCACAATAGGTAGATGAATATAATATATTGCCTGATCAGTATATACATGGTTTCAAACAGGGCACGTGGATAATAATAAACAAAGGGGTGGTGTGTTGCAATCCAACACAAGGTGAAGTTACAGTTACCACCACACTCATGTATCAGGACATCCTGAAGTTTTTTTACCACAGCATTTTTCCAAGGACAGGTTTATGTTATTAATAAATGTCACAGTGTGCTTTTCAACCTTTTTGTGGCAGAACATCCATGAAAGCTATAAAGAGTCGTTCCCAGACCAACCCCTATTTTTTACTCTCTTGAAGTCAAAAGATAAAATGTCACATTACAGATGAGTCAGGAAGCACAAGCTTCTGAAGAGTCTGCCATGGTCTATACTTTATGTTACTAAGCAAATCTTACAAAGCACTGTCACTGGAGACTTCTTTTGATAAATACTTTTGTATTTTTTCGCATGTCTCCTTATTTAAAGGACATTTCATCAGATCCACAATTTTCATCTGTTTCCTGTATCCTGTGCCAGCTGGTGGTGACTCCAGGTCATAAGAGACCACAGTAACACCAATGTAAAAAAGAAAGAAAGAAGAAGAGAAAAAAGTCTTTCTACTTAATACCAAGCAGGGTGTACTATAGCAGCATGTTCCTGTGCCTGATAGAAATAAAAGTGTGAAAGCATCACACCTCATGCAGCATCTGTTGTTGAAGTCTCAAGCCTAGTTCTCTCTCTCTCTCTCTCAGACACACACACACGCACTTGCACACACACATACATGCATGCACTCACGCACATGCATGCACACACACACACACACACACACACACACACACACACACACACACACACACACACACACACACACACACACACACACACACACACACACACACACACACACACACACACAATCTGCATACATCAGTTCACTGCAGAGAAGATGGGTGGGGCAGTACTGCACTGCCCTTTATCACTCTTGTATCACATCCTGTAGGTGCACAGGCACGCATGCGCACTTAATTCAACCCCCCACTCGTACACACACACAAAAGGATTCTCACTCAATTTGCACATCATTTGCTGCAATAGAGGTGTCAGGGTGTTGGCTTGACTTGTGTCCTCATATCCCCCCCCCCCCCCACCCACACACAAACAGAGATATATGGCCCTATTTCTGAACCCTATAAACTGCAGTAGGGTGTGCCATCTATATAAAGTAGTACATACTATAGTAAATGCACACGTGTTTATTTATCTAAGCTGTTTTATCATCCATTTTAAGTTCAGTAGTGAATCTAAAAAATAGAACTGAACTGATACATTTGTTAAAGGTCTCCACAGATTCTGTTGAAATGTTTCTTATAATATCTACCCCATTCATTATGTCTAAACCAAGCACTTCACAGCACCACGTGAAGAATATCCACTGTTTTTCTTAATTGTTTTTTTTTAGGAGTGCATCCTGTCACTAATCACTGTTTGTGTTACTGTGGCAATATTTCCCATTTACCTGGTGTGTGCACTGGCACGTTGTGAAAATTGTCATTTCCATTTGACCTTGAATCCCAGCATGTCTGGACACACGCGCGCGAACACACACACACAGTGATACATTTACTCCACATGGATAAATTGAGTCAAACTTATACAATTCAACAGTTTCATTTGTGGCAATATCACCAGCTTACACTCCCAGACCTAACATATTAATATACATGTTACATATATTAATAGCTACATATTAAATAGCTATATTAACCTAGTCTAGTCTGGTTTAGTAGTTTACTGTAAAAACGTAGGAAAGTCATGTGGGATTTTGCAGTATACAAGTATCACATGCCAACATCGTGAACAATATAATTTGTGTGTCAGGAAATTGTTGCATTTATTTTGTTATCCAATCCGAATTTCTTAATTGTTTTCTAACTTACAAGACCACAGATGTAATGTGCATATTGTGCAAACCAGTGTTGTTGTTCCTTCAACTTTCCATGTCCTTTAGGCTTCCCATTTTCATCTGGCCTTGGAACTGGCACTAAGGATGCTCTGGCTTGGGGTTGGCTGGGAAACAAGAACAGGCTTTCCACATTCGTTATTCAATGCTGAAACCGGAAACCGGAGTCCCCAAGTTGTTAAGTTTAGGGGTGGGGAGGGGGGGGGGGTCTTTGTGCCCACTGTCACTCAATCTGCCACTGGCCAGTTGGGAGAGAGAGGCACATATGTACTGCACATATACACATCATTCACATTAACATATTAACAGTATAGCAGAGTATTTAAGCTTTCAGCCTAACACCTTGTGTCATATATGTTTGTTACATCTAATAACAAAGAGCCATTAGTATGTTCCAGGGCTCCAGGGAGAATAAAGTTGCATGAATATCTGTCTGGGCAGAGGCCGTGTAAGCAATGAGAAAGCTCAACAAGGATTTGTCACTGTCTAGGGGAGATGCACAATTACACCAACTAACCTGGGAAATTTTACAGTCTAGAAGAGGTGTCAGAAAAAAATACCATAATATTATGACAGAGAGCCACCATTTCCCCATTGACATTAATTAGCATACATTCTATAATTTACTGTTGATAATGTATTGTTTTGATGTTGAATTGCAACCTGATGTTTTCTGATCATTTGTTCAACTTTATCCCAACATCATTTCATCAGAGTCGTTCTAACTTTCAATTAAAACAATCTTTAGCTGTAAACGGTCTGATAACATAATCCATTATTATGGCTCCTGCTGGGTTATTTACATAGGGACTGAATATAAGTGGAATGATTAAACAATGACAAAAAAGGAAGAAAGTCTTTCTAGCACATACAGCTATTAGCAGCAATTTGCATTTCTCCTGCAGGCCATTATTTTATAAACACTATGATACAGTATAAGATGTGAAGATCATCCATGTACTGTATTGCACTGCTTGTCCTGTATTTGGGGCTTGTTGATGATGTCTCAAGCCTATCCAAGGGAAAGTTTATTGCACAAGACAGGGGAACCCTGGAACAATTACAGGACACAAGCTCACACACATTCACACACCAATTATTCAATACAGCCAACATGTCTTCAGACTCTGGTAGGGAACTTGAGTACTTCAAAGAAAACCCATCAGACCTGAGGCAGAGGTGTGATACATCTGGAATAAACACGAAGCCATCATGTCAGACAGCTGTGATGATAACAATACCTTCAATCGGGGGTGTAAAAGCTACCCAGAACTATAATACAGTACAGTTGACTGGTAGGCAGGCAGATTCAGTTGGGTTGTAATGTAACAGTCACCACCCAGTACTTTTTCCAGCACCAGCCAAGATAAACCTCTATGTCTTGATGTATAAAATGCTGTCTTAAAGACAGAAAATTTTGCACTGTTTAATTTCTCTGTAGCATACTAAAGACTGTTTTGTCTTATTAACTTCAAGAGAAGTTGAATTGTAGTGGTGAAAGAACCACTTCTTATAGTATGGTATTACTGTTAAAGAATTACCTTGGAGGCACATCCATCATCCACTGCAAGTTACATGCATAATTACATGCCCTTAATAACATCACCTATTTTGTGTTATGTTTCTGATTGAGTATGGTATTTAAATTCTGGCTTTTGTGTTTGATAGATATGGCCTCACACTCTCAGTTCCAGCTAGAGGCACATGGGGTAGTCTTACATACCCAGCCCCTGGTGTAGGTGACCTCTCATACCCAAAACCTGGAGGTCAATGAGGCAACCTTCACAGTACAGTTCCAAGTGGAGGTCAATGAGGCAAAATTTCATGCCAAGCTCCTGGGATAAGTCAATGTGGCGACCTCCCATGCCCATCTCCAGGTGGAGGCCAACAGGGTAACCTCCACAGCCAATATCCCTGTGAAGGGTAAAAGGCATGACTTCCACAGCCATGTTTAGACCCAAGATCGAGAAGGTTTTTGTCTTACCTCACACTATCATAATAGCATTGTTTCCCACCCCCCACTCTTTGCTTCCAAGAGAATTTTGGTCATCCCCCTGATTTTACTCATACATTTCCAAACGATGGTCCAGAACCCCACTGTGATTTGGTTTAGTGCATAGGGGGCTGTGCCTTGAAGGGGGACATGTCAGAGAAGCCTCATGGAGATGCTGGACTATAGTTGGCTGCCACTATATACTGTTACATTTTGTATTTCACTGTGTTCAGGCTTGGTGAATAGCATCGTTGCTTCTCACCTCCAGGGTTGGAGGTTTGTATCTCACCTTTGGGTCTGTGTTTGGACTTTGCATGTTCTTCCCATACTTGGTGAGTTTTTTCCAGGTACTCTGGTTTCCTCCAACAGTCCAAAGGCACGTGTTGTAGGCTGATTGGTGTTTCCAAATTGCCCATAGAATATACATGGGTGTGTGAACGTAGCTTCTCGTGCCCAGTGATTGGTTGGCCACTCACCCACAGTGTACTGTACCTCGCCTTATGCACTGAGTTCCCTGCAGTAGGTTCCAGGCCCCTTGTGACCCTACAAAAGATAAGCGGCAATTCATGGAGGGAGGGTGTGACAGTGTATCTTGTTCAACTGGCAAACCAGCAGCCACAACCACCCTTTTGCCTCAAGCTCAGTGTGCCCAAGATTCACAATATCACTGATCAGAAGAAAGCAATCGAATGAAATAGCAAATTATTTCGTTCTAGTAACACCATGTAAGATTTGTGAAAGACTTTCTTGATTTTTAAAGCATAATCAACATATGAGCTGCTTATATATAAAAGTAATTTGGAGCATTTCATTGATACATGCTTTTTGCCTGCAGCTCTGATTGTGGATTTCTACCATGGCTTAGCCTTTGTCTTGTCTCAGTGGTTGCAGCTGTTAAAAGATAGCCATGCATCCTGCTGTGTGTGAAGGTTACATGGTCACACCATTTTGTGTGCGCATGTGTGTGTGCATTAATTAATGTCAGTATGAAGGCCTGAGCACACAAAGGTGCTCTTGTATCTGGACAATCTGCTCACCTTTAGCAAAGACATGTCAAGGACTGCAAACCGATAAAGCTCTTCGTGCAATCTCTCTCTCTCTCTCTCTCTCTCTCTCTCTCTCTCTCATTCTCAGTCTCTCTTTGATAGGCATACACACACATACTCTAGGGAGTGATGAACACCCAATCAGCAGTTTTGTGGCCGCAGCTGAGAAAAAAAATCAATACTGTAATAAATAGTGAATGCAAATGTGTGTGTATGCCGCTGCCCATGAATTTAGGACAGCAGCACTTAGAAACCTTATTTATTTAATACAGCTGCACTGTTCAATTCTGATTGGTCAATTTTATTTTCTTATTAACTGGTTATAATGCATTATTATAATATAAATAGAGTAGCAAGTAAAAAGCACAGAATTTGAATGCCAGATGCTGCACACCTACAAAGGTAAAAAGGTTTCCAAAACTTGAGAATAGTTTATTAAGCAATATTAGAAGGAGTCTCCAAAGTGACAGCTTTGTAACAGTTAACAGGAAATTCTTTAAACAATTATTTAACCATTCTCAGTCACATTACAGGCTGCATTTATTTCTCTTAAATAGTGTGAAGTGAGAGAAAAAAGTAAGGCGAGTGATAAATTAAAGACCATTTAGAGCCGCCATAGCATAAATAATGATATAATTCATGGTTGTTCCAGAACACTGAACAAATAAAAATATGCTATCTATGTCATTATTTATATAATAACAGATTTTTTTTTTGTTTGTTTGTTTTTTTTTGTTGCGATTTCACTGTAATGAGCAGAATAAAAATCATATTTGGAGTGATGTTTAGTAACTCATCACATTATCCATCATTGGTTATTTTCCAAAAAGTTTTGTTTCACTGTGTGTTTTATTTCTTACTACAGCCAGTATATATTTATATATATTTATTTTTTATAAGAAAACATAAAAACGTATGAAATTTAAAATAGCCTAAAAACAGGAGGAATATTAAATGATTGATGTGTATGAAGGCTGATTTAATCTACTGGGCTTTCAGTACATACCTCACACAGAGGCTGCATCGAGGTTGAGACGGAGCATCTTTAACAGCTTTCATTTTAGTAAAGCAATTACAGAAGGAGGGTTCCTTTGGGACAGGAATCTGACTTGATCAATATACAATAACATCACTGTGATGGACTATGCAATAATTACCAAGATCTCTGCAGCAGTGGGAGCATTCCTGAATAACAACAGAGAGCTGCTATTGGTAGGGAGATTCCCCAAGGCTGTTATGTAATGCAAACACTGCAGTAATGGACTGATGTAAAAGCGTACTCAGCTGAGCTTTTAAATTTGAAATAAAAAGGCCTGTATAGAACAAATCACTATATGTACGATTTTTCAGCCATAAAGCCTAATGAAATAAAATGTTTTAGTAAACAGTAATAAATAATCCAATATAATAATTTATTATAATTTAATAACATTGTACATTTTCAAAAGTAAATAGACTGTTAAATATATTTGCCCTTAAGAAAATGACAGGAGAGCCTTTGATAGAGTTTCTAGAATCTATTAGTCTGCCATTATTTAACATACAAATGTTTGACATATATTACAAATTGTTCCTGAATGTTTCTTTAAATAATTTTTTTTGGATGGATGCATGGCATTTTACTGATACAGAAAAATAACTCATGTAAAATAAGTAGGGGTTATGTCGGTTCAACCCATATCATTTCCACCCCAAAGCTCTTTGTTTTAATCCTGAACTCAGGTTACTGTCTATGTTAAGATTTGCATTTTTTCCCCTGTACCAATATTAGTTTCCTCACAGTTCTCCGGTTTCATTCCACCTCCAAAAAAACCTGCAAGTACCAGGACTGACACTTTAAAATTGTCCCTTGATGCATGCATGTGTGCAGGGCGCTCTCAGACAGACTGGCATCCCATTCGGATTAAAGCCACAAATCATGCCCACTGTTCTAAAGGAAGCTAATAAAATATTATAGCAAATGTTTAACTTAATTGGTAGGAAATAAATTCATACATACATGTAATTATGTATCCATTACAATAAATGAAATTTTTTTATGACAATATCTTTTCAAAAAAATATATGTAGGTGACGACCTTCATTTCGATGCTGCACTACATCACACTTCTTTTTTTAAAGCATTTTAATAATTCACACTAACACTTTTTCGGGCTCAGAGGAACCAGGTCTGGCAGCAAGCTTCAGCCTGCCATTATCACACTTCACTGAGCTGAAGGAGAATATGTTTACCACAGCCTGCTAGCCAACCTCCATCTCTTTTCTCAAAGGAAGATCAAGGTATAAAACATATATTGTCACATTCATACAAAAAATGGTATTCTGCAAGCTGAAGTGTTATACTGTATGTTTCTGAAGTGAGTTGTGAAGTAAGTTCAGGAAAGCAATGAATATTAAGCAGTCAGTTGACTATGCTCTATGCTGAGCAATGTATTCATGGACATCAGGGATTTTGTGAAGTCCCAAACTGTGACAGCCAATTCAGATGTCTTTTTTTTTCTTATAATTGATGCTTATGTGATCAGTTTTTTTTTTTTTTTACCACATGCAGCAGGCTAGGGGTAGACTTCAACAGCATAGAAAAGGTTGCAGTAAACAGTATGAACTGCAGAAGAAAAAAAAATCTGTACTCCCCTGCTCCATGACTCTTCAAAAACAAGGAAACAGGCAGGGAAAAATCATTACAGAGTCCCCATACCCTGCACAGAACCATTTACAACTCCTCCCTCCCTTCTTGGGCACTAAAGCAGGTACAGGTACAGTACATAGTGAAATGAAACAATGTTTACCCCTGTCCAAGGTGCTACATTAAAGTAGACTACAAAACAGGACAACATAAAGTGCTATGTGCAAATGTATGCAAACAGTGTGAGACAGGACAATCACTACTGAAAACAAAACAATAAAGTCATAATGCTAGGGAACTAATAAAGATGGAAGAAAGACCCTGGTGATCCTATCAGCTACCTTCACTATTTAATTCAATGCTATTCAGTCCAAGAAACCAGCTCAGGATGCTATTTACAGTCTCTCTGTAGAAAGGTGTTAAGGATAGGATGTGGGAGATGGCCCTTTTTCAGCCTTTTAAAAAAGTAATGGGACACTGCAGGGCTTTCTATGCTATGGAGCAGGTGTTGATAGTCTATCTGAGGTTCTCCACCAGGTGAACAACAAGGAATTTGGTCTTGATGTTCTCACAGAGAAGCTGTTAATAGTAATAGTAAACACACAGTTATCGGGTACCATGTGGTCCAGATACAGATTGACTGTGGCCTTCCAGTCATAAGGCCCATAATACAATTGCACAGGGGTGTTCATGCTAAGCATGTCCAGGTTTTCTATTTTCTATCAGATGTTCTCCATTACTGTTACGGATTGAGCATTGAAACATGTGTGTCAGATGAAAGGCATGTCCATTAAGCAGCTGGGATGGGGCATGAAATGCAGGGAGCGCGCGAGAGGGGCGTGAGAGGGAAACAGGGTCTTGGTATGCCTTATGATGAGCCTCTTGAAGCCCTTTGTGGGTGAGAACATTGTGGCAGGACACAGTAGACTCCTTGGGTACAGTGATTATGGTCATGGTGTTGAAGTATGAGGGTATGATGGTGATATTGTCATTGACATTGGGGAGAACATCAGAAAGTTGGTCTGCACATCCTCTGGACACACTGTGGGGAATGTTGTCTGGTCCAACAGCCTTCTGTGGGTTGACTCCATGTAAAGTCGTCTTCATACTATATCAGTTGTGGTGAATTATAGTACCTGGTTATTTGGTGGGGGAGGGGGATGCTGGGATTATCATAACAGAGATGGCTGATATGGGGGTGGGGGTCAGCCCAGGACATGCTGGGAATATTTGTGCAAACAAAAAAAAAAAAATCCAGCTTGTTCGCTCCTCATACAGGCAAAGTCCACAAACAGATGGAATTTAGGGAGCAATAATTTAAGAGTTGCATGGTTAAAATCTCCAGTGGCAATTAAGTCCATCGGGTTGTGTGTTCAGCAGTTACGTTAAAACCACTGCCTTTGTGTTAGTCCTGGGGAAATGTTTACCGTGACTGTAAGCACAGCAGTGAATTCCCATGTAAAAATGAAAGCGTCTATACCCAACATTCACAAACTCCACCAGCAAAGAGTAACTAGAAACTACAGTAGAGTCCATTCCATTCTGAGTTGAAATACAGTAAACACATAATCCACCACCACTGCCTTACCAATGGGTTTCTGTCACCACAGAATGATGGCCTCCAGAACCCAGTCACTACGCCATGGGGTCTTGGAGAAAATAAGGATGCAGCAATCACTAGACTCATACTGTGTAGTCCATTGGAATTGGCTGTAGTCAAGTTTATTTTCTAGAGAGCAAATACTGGAAAGCAGGATGGACAGGAGAATTGGCCAACTCAGGTTTCTTTTAGTCTAGAATGAACTCCCACCTGCTTGCTACACTTTCTCACACATCACTTACAATGTGCTCTTCTCTCGCCCACAGCATCAGGCAATGCCTACTGTAGGTCTACTTTCTCACACATCACTTTTGTTTTGTTTCTGTAATGTGGCAGTGATGTAATGTAACACTGGATGTTCTGATGTCCATGTACCACACATTCATATCATTTTTCATCCAATATAGCTGATTCTGATTATGAAATAGGTTATTTAATTCTACTAAAACACTGTATTCTGTTAATTCTTAAGTTATCATCTGTTAAAAGGCTAAACCAAAATTTGTCATTTGTCACTGGGGACCACATTAAATACATTTTCCCATCAATGGGGGAATACAGCAATCATTCAAAAATCTGCAGGGTATATGCAGAAACTAGACTGTCAATAAAGAAAATAATTGCACCAAACATAGTAAAATCCCCAGTTTAGATTGAACATTTTCAGAGTGCATTTGAGTTGACCTGGACCTATATAATCACTGTACAGTCTCAGCACTGGGGATTTTGCTGTTTAGTAAAGCTACAGTAATATATCGCCAGTCCTGGTTCTAGAGTTAAAGTACATTTAAGCCCTAAGGCAAATATGAAGAGGCTAAAGATCACATAAGGACATAACAAAATCTCCTGACTTTTATATAATACTAGGAGTAAAAAACTTTGTAATGCTTGACTGTTGTGATATGTGTCAAGGGTTATGTATGTGTAAACTGGTACAGTAAGAGACAAGATAACAGGAGCAGTCGGAAATATTGAGTAGAGGCCTGAAATAGTATTGGCTAATTGGACTAGTCCTGTATCATTAACCAGTAGTCATTTGCCTACAGCAAAGCTGATGTAAATAGCTGGTGTGACTCAGGGTTTAGCATTGGATCTGCTTTAGTAAGCTTTCTAGAAGTTTCTATCGCTTAATTGATTTTCTTTCCCATTGTTTATAATGAATATAATGTGCATGTTTTTCTTTACTTGAAGTTCCCTGTTCAAGTTAATAATTTATAATTAAATTTTGCACCAGGGTATAGATTGTGCTGCATTTTTTATACCTATTCATGTTAAAGAAAAAAAACAGAAAAGAACAAGATAAATCCTCCAAATAGTTGCTTGTTCCAGTATACACACTGCATAATGATATTCCTGGTAACATTAGGATGTTGCTATAGAGATTTGTAAATGAAACATGAGAACAAAGAGGCAACAAGCCCTTTCACAGATATGACAATCAAGGTCCAGTCAGTATTTAAAACCAAGGGCATTCAACTCCAGCAGAATTTTGTACGTATTTGCAAACATGCAACTGTGAACATTCTTTAAACTGGACCTTCAGGGTATTCATTTACCATTAGGGTGCTGCTTTTTGTTTCTTTCCACCCATCTGTGGTTTTCCTCATTTTCCCCCCAATATCCGCCCGTCTAGTATTAAAGTATTACGACACCTGCAGGACACCACTTTCAGCCCACAAGTCTAGGAACCAATCAGCCGTTTTCTAGCAATGACCAGTAAGAAGCTTTTTTACCCTAGTTTTGAACGTATAGTGCCTTGGCGAATTCACAAAATTTACAGAAGATTCAGTTATTGCCATTTGCATAAATTCCAAAGCCTTCAAATTACTTCTGGACAGGTCAGAAATGTTCCTATATATATATTTCCTGCTATGCACGATGGGCGCATTACTTCATGCACTTCCCTCTTTAACCTGACGTGCCTATGGCTCTAGGATAGGGCCAATCTGAACTCATAATACCACATGACCTTTTTTCATTCCTCAAGTCCAATGTTTATACTCATTAACAAACTGAGGCCTTTTTTTCTGCTTATCCTCACTAACAAGTGGTTTTCTTGTGGCCAGAGAGATGTTGTGAGTTCTCATCACATTGTGTGCATATTGAAATACCCTTATTTTGACTTCTCATCAAATCCTGACCAAAAGTCTATAATGATTACTCTTGAGTGCTATTTATTACATAACAAAGAGCTGCACCATTCATAAACTCAAGAGCTGCAGAAAACCCAACATTGACTGTTTAATTTTGAATAAAATTCTAGCATCTCTCTGTTAACGTATTACAAATCTTCTTCAAATTTTCTTGGAAATGATGCAAGCAAGGAAAGAACTTACACATAGGAAAGTGTTTCTTTTATTACTGCTTCGCTATATATACGTGTCTTATCCCTCATGCTAACCTTAACGCTACAAACCTACCTGTGAATGTCACTCAAGGTCAGCTTACAGATGAAGTCCCCTAATGACTCAATTCCTGTATTTCATCTGTTCCCAAAATATATGAGATTTAAAAATCTACAGTACATACTGCAGGATGTTTTAAAATTGGAGTGTCAGAGACCTCTAGTGGGAATTATGAGAATTTTGAATTAGAGCTTATGCTAGGGCTTAAGTTCAGGACATGCCACTACAATCTGAATTTAAAATGTACAATTCTGAATTGCATGCTTGTATTTAATTTTGTAAGTATATGTAGTTATAAAGTGAAAAGATCTCAGACTAAAATTGTAGTCCATGACTTGATTACTGTGTGCAAATTTCCAAATTTATGTGTGTATATACAGTATATACAGTATATACTACTCACAATAAGTTAGTGATATTGTGAGAGACTCAGTGGACTCAGTGTCTGTTTGTTTCACTTCAGATATTTTTGGGATAGGGAGGCAATGGTATTGGGGTGATAGACACACCTCATTTTGTGTTTTCCATGTAATGCCCTCATTGTGTACAGGTGTGCCTTATATTGGGGCCAATAACAAAAGACAACCCTTTTCAATGTGGCATCAATTTCAACATTCTGCGGGTATAAAAAGCTGGTATTGTCAGTGAGTCATTTCAAGTTCATCATTCAAACAGTCATGAACACACAACGTCACTTAACGGATGAGCAGCGCCACCTGGCCATGGCGCACCTTCGGGTCGGTGGCAGGCAGTCAGATGTTGCTCGTGAACTTGGTGTGTCTCAATGTGTCATCAGCAGACTTGCATCAAGACACAGAACTACTGGCAGAGTTCATTACACCCAGGAGTGGAGCCCCACGAGTGACAGACCGCAACGATGACCAGTACCTAAGGACCTCTGCACTCAGACATCGTTATGCAACTGCCACACAGCTGCAGGCCTGTTTATGAGAGGCCTGTACCATTCGCAACCGACTCCACCGATTTGGCTTGAATGCCAGACGAGCGTTGCAGGTGATTCCACTGACACCAAGACACCGCCATGAACGTTTGCAGTGGGCACAAGACCATGTGACCTGGACAATGCAGCAGTGGTCTACCGTCCTATTCACTGATGAGTGTTGGGTCACCTTGCTGGAGGAGGCGAGGTGAGCGATACACTGAGGTCAACATGGACCCCAGGGTTTGCTTTGGTGGAGGAGGTGCAACAGTCTGGACAGGCGTCACCAGTCAGCACAAAACAGATTTGGTTATTGTAGATGGTTCAGTCACTGCACGTTCTTACCTCAGAGACGTCCCATCATCATCCCCCAATTCCGCCATCACACCCCCAACTTTCTGTTCATGGATGATAATTCTTCACCACATCATGGCAGAATTGTCAATGTCCCCTGACCTGAACCCCATAGAGCACGTCTGGGACCAGTTGATGCAGAGACTGGATGATCGTACCTCACCCCCACGTGACCTGGTGTGTAGCACTTGAGGAAGAGTGGAACACATTGCCTCAGAATGACTCAGAAAGGTCATAGTGAGGAGCATGAGACGTCGCTGTCAAGCTGTCATTGTGGCAAATGATGGAAACACCTGCTACTGGCATTGTCAATTTTTGTTATTTGGGGCTATCCTTGTTATTGTCTAAATTCTCTGGGTAATAAATATTAAACTAATGAAAATGGCGTTTCTTCTCATGCATTATTAGTAATATCAAAGGGAACTTTTATTTTTTTCATTCAAATTCAGAGCAAATAGGAAAAGTACTCATGTAAATAACAATATCCCTAACGTCTTGTGAGTATATAAAACCATGTGCATGTATAGGTCAGATATTCAATGTGCATATTGGCAAATGTGATTTCTATTGTTATGTACTTTATACAACATGTTATCATAATGTTAAAGGACAAGACATACATCAGGTTTTTGCTCAAGAAAATCAAGTACAGGCAAAGTGTTACTCCTTTGGTTTATTAATTAATGATCATGACCAGTACTTTGTTAAAATGGCTTAAGCCAGACGTAAATTGCTTCTCCCAGTCCTAATAATAAACAAAAAACTAATTTAATGCATATAAAATACTTTTGGCCAATTCAATAATAGTTTATAATAATAAAAATAAGTCATTTGTTTGAGGAATGGACATTGTGCTCTCTACAAGGTCAAAAATGGTATTACAACAGAATTTAAGGTGGAAAGGAACAGAAATCAGAAGTTTACAAACAGTAAGGAAGTGGTCAAACATAAAAAAATTATATTACTTTCAACATTAATTTATTGTGTGAAGTATGAGGGGTTAAGCAAACATTTAAGTGAAAAGATTTGCTCATTTCTGCTAGAACCACCTTTTGCAGACCTTCGTGACAGATAATATTTCCAGATCAAATTTTTGATTCCTTAATCATTTATTAAAATGGTCAGTCAACGGACCTCTATTAAACATGATGTTTACCTCGGAAAATGAGTTTAAATTGCTATTACTTCTGTTGCAAAGAGGTCTGTATATAGAAACTAATGCAAACTATCTATGAAATCTGAGTATAACTGTACAAACCTTTCTAAAGTATTTATTGTGTAGCAATATAGGCAAGTGTATTACATTCTAATATTAAAAAGCAAGAATTCTGAAAGATAATTTGCATCCAGCAACTCTCCTTGAATTTTATTTTACTTGACCAATAAGAAAGAATGACTGAATAATGTAGTTAATGGTTTAGTGGTGCTTGCAGTCTTCAAATATTGGCTGGAATGGTGCCTTTCATATTAACCTTGTCCACCTGGTTAAAAAAAAGACAAAACATGTCAACTAAAATGTAAACTCTAGTAGAACATAATTGAACACTGGACATTCTGACATTTTCTTGTTATACAAAGATGCAAAAAAAAAAATGCATTTGTGTGGAAGACTAAAGACACAAGGCTTAATGTTACAGCTACTTCTTTCTTTCTAACGTTTCAAATTACACATCAGCTAGAGACTGAATTAATATTATGTCCAGTACACACAATTATTTAATTGCTTTCTCTTGCTTACTTCCATAATGCCAAAGTTGTTCATGAAGACATCTCCAACAATGTGAATTGAATTTACTTTCTCTACTGGACAGCGATGATTGAACGTAAAAAATCCAAGGCCATTCACAATTACCTGAAGAAACAAAATATATCCCTCATGAATCCATTTGCCCGAGATCTTTCATTTATCTATTTTCTGTATAAAACCATACCTCGTAGCCTTCTGGTTTAACAACCATAAAGATATCAAAGGCTCCGCCTTTGACAAATCGGCCTCCCTGAATAGTTTGCTGTGTTTCCCATGTCCAATTCTTGTAGCTGTTAAGAACCACGGAGTCTGTGCAGGCTTTAAAGTAAAATGCGATGTCATCATTAACTGTTGGCCCAGTCCGCAATTTTATTTCAAAGCTGCAAGAAATAATTTTAACATTTTAACAACTGCAACAGATTATGCTGAGAAATATCCAAGTAAAATGTTTAATATTTGTTTATTCAAACTGTCATAAAATAAAAACACATCAAGTATACTTCTCCCAATCTGCAGGAACAACCCCTTGGAAGAATAAAGCCAGACCAAGTCTCAGGGATCCTGGGATTGTGCCAAAATAGGGTTTATTCTGTTGGGGTCATAAGCATTGTTGTTTGATTCCATGACAAAATCTGCATTATTGTAATTTTATTATCATAAAAATGCAAATGTGAAATGTATGTAATCATACTTTGATCACATGAAACTTTACTCACAGGGTTACACACTGGTTTTGGCAGACCAGACTGAATGTCAGAAAACTTTGTGCGTGACTTGCCAGAAGAAAGTTCCTTACAAAATGTGGATGTGTTCCAGTTCTGGAAAAGCACAAACATTACAAATGCTCATGAAAGGTTTTGATGAAACACACACATAACTGAAGAGCTCAAGTATAAAGTATAACTTACTGGAACTGTACCAATGATGTTCATAATAGTGTTTCCAGAAATATAAAGACTAGTCACTCTCTCCACTGGCATACGATGCTTGAACAGGTAACATCTCTGCCCATTTACATATACCTGGAATATACAGATGTGTATTTCTTATAAACATATTTACGATATAATTTGCATTGTGGGGCTCCACTTATTATTTACATCTCAATACCTCATAGCCTTCCGTTTTGATCACAAGAAAAACATCATAAGCTGATCCTTTGGGAGTAGGACATCCAGATGTCTGTTCTTCGCTCTCCCAATTTCCATTCCGGAAGGTGTTATAGACTAATGCATCATCCATGCGAAAGGACATGTAGAAAAGGATATCACCACTTCCCTTTGTCCCAGCTACAAGATTTATTTCTAAGCTGTGTGTAGAATAAAAATGTCATCAAACTAAGAAAAAAGGAATCCATAAAAATAGATAGCAACATTCTGTGCATAACTCAATGATAAAGCTCAATGTAACGTAACGCTTTGATTTAGACCAGTGTAGTGTTTCCATCATTGAAAACTGTGTGCCATGTGGTCTAACACATAAATACATACACAGTTCCTGTTGTAGGAACAACCCCTTGGAAATACAAAGCCATTCCGTTTTTCAGTCCTCCAGGAATTTTTTCATTGTAAATAATGCTCTGTGGTGAGTATAAGTACATAACATATTTTAATTGGTTATGCAATGTTTTGTCTAAATCAAACAACACACATATGCAACAACATTTCTATAAAATTTGTTTCCATTATTCAACAAAGTGAAATTCGGTAACTCTGGTAGTACTTAGAGGAAACCCACCAAACACAGTAAGCACTTCATATTTTTTCCTTAATGTTTTATATTTAAAAAATTTAAAAAAGACCCCCCCCCCCCACCCATGCTTGGTGCAGTGCTTGGTGACACCATGTTGCAATTTCTTTTTAACCAATAAATAGTGGACTTGTTGCTCTTGTAACTCACAGGACTGATGACAACATTTGTAACCTCGGACTTGATAGTAGAGGGAGACCATCGTGACATGCCCCTAATAGTCATTATTGCGGTCCTTAAATTATTAAAGAGGGAAGGCATGGAGAGATTCTGTGGAAAATACAATTTAGATGCACAAATAACCAAAAATATGTGTTTAGACATTACTGACATGCATGAATCTTAAACATTTTATCAGTTCTTCTTTCAGAAAAATGTGTGTAGCAAATTCCTTATGCATAGATAAAATAAAATAAAAACAATATGTATGCATGATTATGCAACAGGCATAATTAGAAGCTGTTATAATATTAACTCACCCATTGACTCAGTGTAACATCAACTTTCCCATGAAATGAGAAGGAGACAGAGTCACTGGCTTCACTCACTCCCATATCACTAACAGCTCTGTATCGGACCCAGTATTGTTGTTCTGGCTTAAGTCCAGGCAGTGTGAAGTTGGTCTGTGCATCTGCAGTTTTGATGACTTGCCAGCCATCAACATCAGCTGCGGAATCTGTTGGTGGTGTCATTCTGTACTCAACTCTGAACTGTAACGTCTCTCCAGTTGGGGATTTAGAAAACGTTAGGAGGACTTTCTCATCACTAATTGCCACTGTTGGTAGGGAGGGTTTCGATACAGGCTGGAACTTGGAATTTTTCAGAAAGCCATTCTGATAAAGTCGGATAGAAGTTCCTGGATTGCTGGGGTCAGATATGGAGGCAATGATGAACCTGATTCTCTTCTCATTTTTATTGGCCTTTAAAAAACTTGTAAAAAGAACAAGATTCTGTCTCATGCAATCAGAAATGTCAGCAGAACTGAACCAAAGCTGTGTTGCTTGCATTGTGAAAGGCTTTACATTAATCCCCTCAGACTTCACATAGTCCTGCATAGCCACAAGATAGGAGTCTTCATATTTTAGAGATGTAAATGACAAGCAAACCACAAAATCAACATTAGGATCAAAGAGGATGGAATTAAATAAGCCTGAGGATGTTACAACTGTCAGGTCTTTCAGCCCACTGGTATAGGAACTCAACATATATAATTCACTTGTAATGTCATCTAACCATTTGTTCATGTTGGTAGCTGTAAAGGGCGACGTGTAATGGTTGCTCAGGATGTCCCCCAGTGCCTTGTTCTCCTGTGCTCCACTCCGAATAGCTGGCAAAATGTTGACCAGTGACTTCTGGAACGCTATCTTATAATAAGTCTGCAATTCCTGAAACTTTAGCAACCTGTTTTTTAGATCAGGGAAACTATTTGTGATTGGGTTTTCGATCAAATCATTGCATCTTCTATGTACCTCAGCAAGATCTTCCAACATACTTTCTGTTTTAGTCACCAGGCTTGAAGTGATTTCTTTCACTAATTTAGCAGCCTTATTATCCAAAAGAGTGAGTGGATACAGCCACACATTCACTGGTACACCTTTACTGTTTCTTTCCTTCAGCAGAGTGGGCAACCTCTTGCATGCCCTTAGAGCCTCTTGGTATGTGGTGGGGTTTTCTTCAAGCTGATAGTCACCATAAAATGTGACATTTATATTCTCAGCCAGTTTCTTTTCATCTTGATTCAACTTCAGGGATGCTTGCCCCTCAATGGAAATGGTCGGGATCTTCTTGATCACTGCACTAAGGTTTCCTTCAACAACCTGTTTGCTCTCACTTTCTGAACTTGTATAATCAAATATCATGAAAGCAGAAGCTCCATAAAGTACAGCTGTAACTACATGAGTGGCTGTTTTCTGTTCAAATACTTGTGGATAGGCGATATTGCCAAGCTCCTTCATAGTGAGTTGCTCAAATTTGGTTGTCTGGCTGAACTGCATAGTAACTCTACACTGACGTGCTGAGGATTTGGTATCCTGCAGGTACTTGGCTGATCCTCCAACTTCCACCAATCCACCTAAGAAACTGGCTTTAAGGGAAGCACTAATGTTTAGGAGGTTGGCCTTGTCACTGAGACTGTCAGAGGCAGCAAGATTAACAAATGTCTTAGTCTGGTCAAGCACATCAACATCGTCACGCAGTGCTTTCTTGTCCCATAAAGTAACACCTGAAACAAAAGAGTGAAGGGAAATGCCAGATGTAAATTTTCTCTAAGCAAATCTAAGCCACACTGGAATATGCATAAAAAAAAATTCACTGTGGTGTAATGTACTGTATATGTGACATACTGTATAAAGCCTTCTTCTTCTTAAGCCATATTTGAGAAAGACTAGTTTTACATGCACAAGTGGGGCAATTACTGTTGACATGTGAATGACTGTCAGAGACTGTTAATGCTCAGCACAACTTGTGTGACTACAAATACAAAAGCAAGTGCTTAACTTAAAGGTCAAAACAATCTGTTCATATTAATATGTGGTGAATGTAGTATGTAGACACTCCCATCTTTGTGTTCATACAGAAACTGCTTTTTCTTGTGTAAATTAATCATATTTACCATCATTTCTTTTTTATAGACATAGATAGATGGCTCTGTATGTCTTACTGTCTATATGTGTGTAGGCCAGATTTGATCACAGCATCATGTAAAACTGGCTGGGCAGAATTTAATGAAACTTTTGCAATAATTCAATATCAACCTGAAGTTTAACCTGCGCCATAAGTGAAATCAATGTTATAAACAGTTATGTGCCGGATTCAATAATCTACTAAGCAATAATCAAAGTAAGCTAATAAGCTACTTACTCAATGTAAACAAACACCCGCACCAATAGATATTGATTATAAAATCAAAAATATATATATTTTTACTGGGGTTAGTTAATATTTTTATTCTAAATAGAAGTAGTCTAAGTGAATTTTAATGCACTAGAGTCGGTTTAAGACAAAATGTAACCTTTATCAGATCTACTTTTTGATTTCTCATCTGTGATTCATCCTCCAATTACCAAACAAGGAGTATATTTTGCTGACGGCGAAAGAACATCTTAGCGTAAACAATGCATAAACATATACTTTTCTATATTCTCTGTTTCCCATTGACTGATTTGCCTGATTAAATTTCAGTAGATTCCAAATCTTGCCATGAACTACTGTAGGTAAAATCTTGTTTGGTGGGTAATATTAAAAAAAAAATGAAGGGATTCATCTTTGTTTCAGGCAAACATGTGCTTAAAATAATAATATAATTTGCACAATAATATGCAGAAATCCTTGCGCTTATGCATGTTTCTTCAAATCCAACAACGACAATAACATGAACACATTTTTAAAACGTTTTTAGCATTTATTTACACATACTGTACCTGCTTCCAATTAAAAAAATACCTTTCATCAAAAACCCCATGCATTACATAATAGTGACTGTAAGTAAAATTGTTCTTCATTTAGAATCAAGATAAGTAAATAAATCAATTAATAAATTAGAGATTTACCCGGAATGAAAGAATCAGTGCGGCAGTCATACAACATGCCAGGGTACAGGGCCCTTCCCAGGGCTGCCATCTCAATAATTTTGGGCTCCATGACTGTCAAGATAAACACAGTGTTATGAGAAATTTATTTCTGGTATATCGATCATGAGTCAAATAAAAAAAAGGATATTTTCCTCAAGGTTTGTATGCATAAACATACATATGAAAAAACAGATACAGTAGCTCAACTTACTTTATTATTTGAGAGTATTTGAGACCTGGTGTGTTCCTCTAGTCTTCTAATCTTAACAAGGTTTCCCTGAAATGTATCTTGATTTGGGGGATATTTAAAGCCCTTGTTTAAAATCATGAATAAAATTAAGGCAAATAATTTGGGAAAATGATCAAACAATATTATCTTCATTCAGGTATCCCACGATAATTATTCAAATGGGATGGTAATTATTATTGCAAATTGCTTTAAGATAAAATGAAGTTCACATGCATGTGTAAACATGCGTGTCGCAGAACATGGGATGCAAAAACATATGTGCTGTTTTTGCATGACCAAGTAGCCTCAAGCCTGCTATACACATAGATACGTTAAATGTGTTGGAAATATGATGTTATCTTTTGTTCCATTTGAAAATTCAGTTTAAGCCAAATTTTTTTTATTACCTCATTTACCTTCAGGGAAAAATTAGCTAACAAACTAATAAAATTACATTTTTATTTGTCACCTACCCACCATATACAGTAAGATATGAATTGAAATGCTTATATCACTGCCCGTGACCTAAAAAGAAAGATTTCACTCTGATAAAATAAATTTCATGAGAAAGTAAAATTAAAGTACAAATTGCATTTTTCAATAAAAATAAAATAAAATAAATCTAAAAAGAATATAGAATATGTTGTGTGGACGTCATGGAAGGTTGTACTCGACAGTGAAAAAAGTTAATTGCCTCAGCTCTTGTGACCTTTTCAGTGAGATTTTAGTTTTCTGCTGAAAAGAAGTGTGAGAAACCGAATCAGCCTTACCTTTGAGTTCCTTAACCCTCTATGGCAACTACCACTATTTTGGCCCACACATATCCTCTTTAAATCTGAGTAAAGCATCATACTAAAAGCTGGATAAGTCTGTGACCAACGAAATTTATAGTTGGTGCGGGTTTGACCTTCTGTCTGGGGGTGAAACAGTCCTTTGTGGAGCCATAGCTGGCTTGGACACATTGTTAGCAGAAGGTTAAATAAAACTTTTTAATGTGTTTAAATAAATAAATAAATAAAAACTTG
Organism: Clarias macrocephalus; assembly: GCA_011419295.1. NCBI lineage: Eukaryota > Metazoa > Chordata > Actinopteri > Siluriformes > Clariidae > Clarias > Clarias macrocephalus. The sequence goes on from JAAGKR010004724.1 coordinate 42,990, forward strand.
TATGAAAAATATTGCATGAACATAACAGACATTTGTTACAACAGATGTCCTATGGGCGAAAAACAGAAAGAATGAATTTTCCTATGCTTTAATGTCCTTTGATTCTTGCTGTTAATTCAGGCACTGTTCCAAATTCTGACAGGTGCTTCCTGATCAGTTTGTGGAACATGTTCCAGATGTAATGTTGAAGCATTAATTAAAACGATTAGTATGAGAGACGCCATCTTCGACTCTACTGGAGGTTCGAAGTGAAGCTCTTAGGTGGGTGGAAGAAGGGAACAGGGAAGCTTTATATATTCAGTGATGGTGTAATGTTCCTCAAGGCAGGGTAGTTGAGCCTGAGCCTAAGGTTAGATTTCAGGAATCTTTAGAGGTGAAAGAGGTTAAAGAGATCTTGAGGCAACAACAAATACAAATAAACAAGCTTACCCAGCGCCTTGATAGCTTTGTGCCTCAAAAGAATGAGTCTTCTGGTACTTCACCTAGGCCAAATAGTTCACGACAATCCCTTCGTTGTAACAGATTTTGCCATATAGCTAGATATTGTCATTAACCCTGGCCTATAGAATCAAACTCCAGATCACCTCAAGTGAATGTAAATGAGACTTCCGTGGGGGATCCTGATAGTGCAGCCACCCCTACAGTTTTGAGTCATAGTGTGGAGGGGTCTAGTAAAGTTTTACAGACACCTGTTTGCCCTACTATTTTACAACGTCTGGTGGACAAATGTCTGATTGTAACTGTGTAGATGAGGAGAGTAGAGATTCCCTGTTTATTGCATACAGGGTCAATGGTGACTACTGTAACAGTAATTTTTTGAGAAGCATTTCCGGCAATTGGGGGTAGATGTACTTAAAAAATGTGGTTGGCTTCAAATAAAAGCAGCTAATGGTCTTAATGGACCATATGTGGAATATTTTAAAACCAATGTGACTGTATAGGGGCAGACACTCTTGGGACAGGGCATTTTGGTTGTAAAAGATCCCATTGATACTTTGTTCCAACTGAGGAAAGGGCTCACTCCTGGCCTTTTGGGTATGAATGTCATTGGAAAGTGTTATAATGATTTGTTTGAAAAACATGGTCCAGCATTATTTTCAGTTCCACAGGTCAGGCAGGCAGAGCTAGGCTGGAAAGATGCCCTTTTACAGTGCCATCAAGTAGATGATTCCCCTTTTCCTGGATTTATGGGTTATGTGAGAGTGCAGTCCCACCATCCTGTTCAGCTTCCATCTGGGTCCATGAGGTTAATAATTGCATTATGCCCTAAGAGCATAAACAGTTGAACTGTGGTCTTTTTAAAACCACAGGGACCTGATGATGTGGGCTACCCCTGGAATGTTAATATCACCTGTCCTGTTGCGATGTGTACAAGGAGTAGTTCAGATACCAGTGGTTAATGTTGACACAGAACCCTTATATTTATCAGCAAGGATTAGATTGGGTAGTTTGGCTAGTGTTGAAGTAGTCATGAAATCAGATCAGGATGTTTTTTCAGGGAGATTTATCTTGTGATCCTAATACTGTGTTTGTTCAGCATCAGACTGTTAATAAGAGCTTTGAGCACTGATGTTCAAGGGTTAGAATTGCAGGGGCTTTCAGGGATTAAGAAGGAGGCCACTTAACAAAATATTCTGATGTTTTTGCCAAGCATGATGACGACTTGGGGTGTACAAATTTAATTGATCATCAAATTCCTTTAATAGATGAGAAGCCAGTTTGTCAGCGATATTGTAGAATTCCTCCCAGTCAGTTTGAGGCTGTGAAGTTACACATTAAACAGCTGTTGGACAGTCAAGTTATTAGGGAGAGTTCTAGTCCATATGCTTCACTTACTGTATTGGTGACAAAGAAGGATGGCTCCCTAAGGAAGTGTGTTGATTATCACCAACTCAATTCTAGAACACAAAGGGATGCACACAAAGAGGAGTCACTTGATGTTTGACTAGCTGGTTTGACTAGCAGGCACTAGACCTGGCTAGTGGACATAAACAGGTACCAGTAGTCGAAGTAGATCATTTTAAGATCACCTTTTGCACCTCATTTGGGCTCTTTGAATTTAATAGAATGGCCCCTGGGTTGTGCAGTGCCCCAAATACTTTTCAAAGATTAATAGCGTAAATTTCTGGAAATCAGAGTTTTCAGTTTTTATTGCTCTATCTGGATGATGTGATTGTTTTTTCAGCGATTATCGAACATCATCTTCAGTGAATAGAGTTGGTGTTAGCTTGGCTGAGACAACAGAATTAGAAGATAAAACTCAGTAAATGCTGCTTCTTTCAGCGAGAGGTTCGTTATAGGGGTCAGTACAGAACCAGAGAAGATAGCTGCTGTATCTAAGTGGGTTTGTTAAGATTTTTTCTCATATCGCTGGACCCTTGAATACTTTAGTGGCAGAAATGGTCAGGGGACATAAAAATAAATGACTGAAGATTGATCTGGGGACTAAATGGACTACTCATATGAAAATGGATTTCAAATTCTTAAAGTGGCCAAAGTGCCAGTTCTTGCTTATGCCAATTTCAGTAAGCCCTTTATTTTGGACACTGATGCAAGCCATTAGAATCATCTGAAGTACTTGAGTACTTTTCCTATAGCAGTGGGGTGTATTGTATCAGTAGTTTTGTCCTCATTATCAGTATGTACTGTAGATTTAAATGGTGATTATTCTGCATGTTCTCTAGTGGAGTTTGGTGTTCCACAGGGTTTGGTTTTAGGCTCACTGCTTTTTTCACTTTACATGCTTTATCTGGGCAACATAATCCATAAGCATGGTATTAGTTTTCATTGTTATGCTGACAACACTCAGATATATGTCTCATCAAAACCAGATGAAAAAAAAAACATCTTAATAAACCTGAGCAATGTCTAAAGGATATAAGAGACTGGATGCTAATTTACTTCCTTCTCCTTAATCCTGATTAGTCAAAAGTGCTAGTCATAAGACTGCATGCAGCTAGAAGCAAGATTTTGGATCACACTGTAACTTTAGATGGCCTTTCTGTTCTATCTAGTGCAACAGTAAAGGACCTTGGTGTGACTATAGATTCCAGTCTTTTATTTGAAGCTTATGTAGATAATATTACCAGGATAGCATTTTGTACCTCAGAAATATTGCCAAGATAAGGAATATTTTTGTCAATGAACGATGCAGAAAAAATAGTTCATGCTTTTATCATCTCTCGGTTGAACTATTGTGATGCTTTACTGTCTGGTTGTTCAACTATGTGCATGAATAAGCTTCAGTTAGTTCAGAATGCAGCAGTGAGAGTCCTCACTAGAACCAGAAGATACGAGCATATCACCCCTATTTTATCCACACTGCATTGGCTCCCTGTGAAATTTTAAAATACTACATTTATATATAATATAAAGCATTAAATGGTCTTGCACCACAGTATCTAAGTGAACTGCTAGTGTCTTACGACTTGCCACGCCTACTTTGATCAAAGGATGCAGGCTGCTTGTCAGTACCGCATATTATGAAAACTACAGCTAGGGGCAGAGGCTTTTCTTACAAAGCCCTAAAGTTATGGAATAGCCTTCTAAATAATATTTGGGACTCAGACAAAGTATCAGTGTTTACGTCTAGGCTATTTATTTAAAGCATTTTTGTTAATAGATTTGTTAATTTGCCTTAGGTTAAGGAGCAGATCTGGGGGACTCATGGACATTGAGTATTATGATGAACTGGTATGTTTAGATTCTGTCTTCCACTCTCTCATAAATCACTTAGGTTTGTTGATGGTGAGGTGATTGGTTGCTTTACATCTCAGGAGCCCTCATGGCTGTGTTTCCTTCTACATCTACCTTTTAGTTATGCTGTCATAATTAGTCCTGCCAGAGTCCCTGCTTACAGGGTCTTCTGCTCTCCCCTCTTCTCTCTCTTTCTCTCTCCCTCTCTCTTTCAAGCTATACATGTGCTGCCAGTGATCCAGACCCCCTCTGCCCTCTGGACCTGTCTGACTCGTCCTGGTTCCCTGCTTCTGGTTGAAGATGTCGTCACATACGGTACAGACCAAAAGTTTGGACACACCTTCTCATTCAAAGAGGCTGAATTTGTATTATGGCAAGAAAAAAGCAGATAAGTGAAGAAAAAAACGAGTGGCCATCATTACTTTAAGAAATGAAGGTCAGTCGGTCCGAAAAATTGGGAAAACTTTGAAAGTGTCCCCAAATGCAGTCACAAAAAGCATCAAGCGCTACAAAGAAACTGGCTCACATGCGGACCGGCCCAGGAAAGGAAGACCAAGAGTCGCCTCTGCTGCGGAGGATAAGTTCATCCGAGTCACCAGCCTCAGAAATCGCAGGTTAACAGCAGCTCAGGTCAGAGAGCAGGTTAATGCCACACAGAGTTCTAGCAGCAGACACGTCTCTAGAACAACTGTTAAGAGGAGACTGTGTGAATCAGGCCTTCATGGTAGAATATCTGCTAGGAAACCGCTGCTAAGGACAGGCAACAAGCACATGAGACTTGTTTGGGCTAAAGAACACAATAAAGAACACAATAAAGAACACAATAAAGAACACAATAAAGAACACAATAAATAAAACTCTTTGAATGAGAAGGTGTGTCCAAACTTTTGGTCTATACTGTAGATGCCCGTGTGGTCTCTTTGGGATGTGTGTGGTGTCTGGGGATGGTTTAACTCCACCATGGAGATGGTTCTCGCCTCAGTTGATGTTCTTTGAGGACTTGACTTGGCTGCAGTCGCTTGATAGTTCAGGGCTGGAATTTCCTAAAATCTACCTGAGCCTCCAATAACTAACTGGACTCCATAATAACATCAACTAACATCAACTGTTATACTGATCTGACTGCAACCTAACACATAGTATGAATGCAGATCTGTTTTCTGTTTCACCCAAATGAGGACGGGTTCCCTGTTGAGTCTGATTCCTCTCAAGGTTCCTTCCTACTGCCATCTTAGGGAGTTTTTCCTTTCCTTGGCTTTAGATTTATACCCATTTTTCACATTTCATACACATTTCCATATATATTTATATTTTTGTGTTAAGCTGTTTTGCAACAATGGCAATTGTTAAAAGCGCTTTACTAATCAAATTGAATTGACTTGAAATAATCTTTCTTCCACCTCACAGTTATGTGCCACTTTGTGTTGGTCTATTGCATTTTATTTTGTTATAACATGTCAAAATGTGGAAAAGTTCAAGGGGTTTGAATACTTTTGCAAGTCACTGTACACCAAATAACCGAGCCATAAATAAGATCTTAACTGTCAGGCACGGTTGATGATTTAAGTATCCGCTTATATTATTGTATAAGTGGGGTTTCTCATGGGAAGGTATGACCTAAAGCATTTTAAGTTCTGCAATAATATTTTTTAGTTACAAAAAAGAGAAAACATATTGAAACATAATTTGTTAAGCTAATGTTGGGTAAATGACACACAGCTGCTCCACACAGTATTGATTTTGCATAATGAATTTGAATTAAACTGTTTTTGTACTGAAAATTTAAAGCTAATATGATGCTCCCAGCATATATGCTGATAATCTGACTATTGTACAAAACCACAGACACAAATTTAATGCATTTGAATTTCTTAGTAATAACATAAAAAGTGTAGCTACAAATATGAAGTGAATATGAAATATTCAGTGTATATTCACTGAATACAGTGAATTTCTCTGTGAATTTGCAGATTTTCCCTCAAACCTGGTCGTTTCTGTAGACAAAATGTTAATTGCTAGAGACTTTCATATTCATTTTAAGAATACAGAATCCCCTCTGAGAACAACATTCATGCCCATACGTCCATACTCAGTGTGTAGTAGGACCCACTCATAAGGCAGGTCACACTTTAGATTCAATATTATCCTTCGGTAAGCACAATTCCACAGTCTACAGCTAACTCAGATCACTGTCTTGTCTCAATTAAAGTGTGTCATAGTGATAATGTATGCACAGGATCGCGCTACCCTATAAATGTACATTCATATCAAATACCACACAGAGCTTAACAGTAATCTCCCAGAGCTATCAACTTTAATTGGATCGTCATCTGACTCAGAACTTGATCGGGCGAATGAATATTTAAAGTCGAGATTTCGTTGTAGCTTAGATAAATGTTGTTTCAGTTAAAAGGAAAATGATTAGAGATAAGAAACTCGCTCCCTGGTATAGTGACCACACACGCACTTTAAAACAGGCCGCTGGAAAATTAGAACGCAAATGGCGTCAAACTAAATTGTTAGTATTCCAAATATAATGGAATATAACCTAAGCTAAATTAACTACAGTAGAAATAACACCACTGCAAAAATATACACAACAACATACAGTACAGTACTGAGGACTTCATGAACTTTTTCAATAGCAAAATCGTGAATATGAGGCAAAAAAGTGCAGACTTTGAAACCAGACAGTTTAAGTGAAACAGATAAGATAAACATCACATCAAAACCTAGAATACTTTATTCCCCTTGAACAAAACTAATTTCACTCATCTCTTCTTCATCTCTTAAAAATCGTCAAACGACACATTTTCTCAATGTTTCTTGTGTTTTGGAAACAAGTGCTGTGGACTGATGAAGTTAAAATAGATCTCTTTGGCCACAATCAGCGAAGGCATGTTTGGAGAAAAAAAGGAGCAGCATTTCATGAAAAGAACCCCTTGATAACTATTAAGCATGGGGGTGGATATATCGTGCTTTGGGGTTGTGTTGCAGCCAGCGGCACAGGAAACATTGCACGGGTGGCAAACATCACACCATCTGTAAAAAAGCTGAAGCTTAAAAGAGGATGGCTTCTACAACAGGACATTGATCCTAAACATACCTCGAAATCCACTATGGAATACCTCAAGAGACGCAAGCTGAATGTTTTGGAATGGCCATCACAGTCCCCTCATTTAAACATCATTGAGAATTTGTGGGTAGATCCTATAAGAGCTGTGCATGCAAGATGACCAAAGAATATTACAGAACTAGAATCCTTTTGCAAGGAAGAATGGGAGAAAATCCCAAGTATAAGAATTGAAAGATTTTTGGTTGGCTATAAAAAGCGTTTGCAAGCTTTGATACAGTATCTGCCAGAGGAGGTGTTACTAAGTACTGATTATGTAGGGTGCCCAAACTTTTGCACGATGCCACAGTAATTTTTTTATTTTTTATCTTTGTTCAATTCATGACATAAAAATAACTATGCATCAGTGTTTGCTGAAAATATTGTGCATTTTTTTCCATTTCCAGGAGAGATGTGTTAACATCTTTTCAATAAAAAAAAATCACCAAAATCTGTAATTTATCAAGGGGTGCCTAAAATTTTGCATAAGACTGTAAATCGAATAGTTTTGTGATTTGCTTCCAGAGTAATGACTTTGCATAATGCAGAATTTCTGCAGGGAACATAAGATATCGTGATGTTCCCAGCACACCTATGGTGTCATCGTTTGATCATTTGCCCAGAATATTTGCCTAAACTTTATTCATTTTAATCTAGGACTATAAATATCTCCAAAACCAACATAAGATTTAGAGGATCCTGGTTCAGGTTACAAGATCAGAACACCACAAGTGGGAGCAACAGGTCTCATATAATCATATATTTAAGTAAGTATATACCTAATTTATCTTTATATTTTCATGTATGTCTTTATGTACATTTTATTGCCCTTTAGTTCAGGACACCTACCATAGAAAAGCCAGAAATGTTGATTAATGATGACTTTGTTTCTTTACAGCCATGGAACCTAAAATCATTAAGATGGAAGCCTTGGGAAGGGCCCTGTATCCTGGCATGTTGTACGACTGCCGGACTGATTCCTTTATTCCAGGTAAGCCTATATAGTAATGTTTATTGTTCATGCTAAAGCATGAATATGTTTTCTGCATATTAGTTACAGCTATTTCTGAATTGAAATTCAAAAACCCATGAAACACATCCACAGTGGCCAGATAAAGTGTAATTTTTCCACTGAATATTGGAGAATGCTTTTGCCCATGTCCTACCAAATGGCCCATAATTAAAAGAAAACAAAAGTTCCACTGAAGTTCCAGCTAAAGAGAAATATTTTTAATTATTACATAAATTTTGTGAATTGTGGAATTAGGAATTTCTGTAAAAAGAAAAAAAAGGAAGGAGATGGACCAAATTGCATTTGGCTAAATCTAGGTAGAGCCACTGTCACCTTGCCGGACCTTTCCCCTATGCGTCCAAAACCCATAACTGCATATAAGCTTTTTAAACATGCCACCAGAGAACTATGTATATATATTTTTTGTGATTTGTTCATATTGAATATTTAACTTAATCATTTAGAAGTAGACACTAGAATATTCTACACTACTATTTAAGACCAGATTCCTTGCCTAATAGGGTCAAATGATTTTATACTGTGAGGTCCATTTAAAGAAATGTCTCTGAGGTTCTCATCCCTTTCTTGTTTTAGGTGTTACTTTATGGGACAAGAAAGCATTGCGTGATGATCTTGACGTGCATGACCAGACTAAAACGTATGTCAAGCTTGCTGCGTCTGACAGTCTCAGTGAAAAGGCCAACCTTCTAGATGTTAGTGCTTCACTCAAAGCAAGTTTCTTTTGTGGGTTAGTGGAAGTTGGAGGATCGGCCAAGTTCCTAAATGATACTAAATCCTCAGCACGTCAGTCAAGAGTAACTATGCAGTACAGCCAGACAACAAAATTCGAACAACTCACTATGAAAGAGCTTGGCAATATCGCCTATCCACAAGTTTTTGATCAGAAAACAGCCACTCATGTAGTTACAGCTGTACTTTATGGAGCTTCTGCTTTCATGATATTTGATTATACAAGTGCAGAAAATGAGAGCAAACAGGTTATTGAAGGAAACCTTCATGCAGTAGTCAAGAAGATCCCTACCCTTTCCATTGAGGGTGAAGCTTCCCTACAGATGACTGAAGGTGAAAAGAAACTAGCTGAAAATTTGAATGTCACATTTTATGGTGACTATGAGCTTGAAGAAAACCCCACCACATACCAAGAGGCTTTGAGAGCATGCAAGAGGTTGCCCACTCTGCTGAAGGAAAGAAACAGTAAAGGTGTACCAGTGACCGTGTGGCTGTATCCACTCACTCTCTTAGATAGTAGGGCAGCTAAGTTGGTGAGAGAAATCAGTTTGAGCCTGGTGTGTAAAGTGGACAATTTGCTGGAGGAGCTCTGTGATGTAGGGGCAAGATGCAATGACTTGATCAAAAACCCAATTACTTATCAATTCTCTGACCTAAAAGTCAGGTTGCTACAGTTTAAAGATTTACTTAGTTATTATAAGACAGCATTCCAGAAGGCACTGGTCAACATTTTGCCAGCTATTCGGAGTGGAGCACAGGAGAACAAGGCACTGGGAGACATTCTGAACAACCATTACACATCGCCCTTTACAGCTACCAACATGAACAAATGGTTAGACGACATTACAAGTGAATTTAATATACTGAGTTCCTATACCAGTGGGCTGAAAGACCTGACAGTTGTAACATCCTCAGGCTCATTTAACTCTATCCTGTTTGATCCTGATGTTGATGTGGTGGTTTGCTTGTCATTTACATCTCTAAAAACAGAAGACGCCTACCTTGAGGCTATAGAAAACTTTGTGAACTCCGAAGGGTTTGCACAAAGCACTTCAATTGCTTTCTCTCCCAAAGCAACATTGCCTTGGTTCAGTTCTCCTGACATTTCTGCAAAAATGAGGCAGAATCTTATTCTCTTTACAACCTTTTTAAAGGCCAATAAAAATGAAAAGAGAATCAGGTTCATCATTGCCTCCATATCTGACCCCAGCAATCCAGGAACCTCTATCCGACTTTATCAGAATGGCCTTCTGAGAAATCCCAAGTTCCAGCCTGTATCCCAACCCCCCCTACCTGTGGTAGAGATCAGTGATAAGAAAGTCCTCCTAAAGCTTTCAAAATCCCCAACTGGAGAGACGTTACAGTTCAGAGTTGAGTACAGGGTTACACCGCCACCTGATTCAACAACTGATGTTGATGGCTGGCAAGTCATCAAAACACCAGATGCACAGACCAGCTTTACACTGCCTGGACTTAAGCCAGAACAACAATACTGGGTCCGATACAGAGCTGTTAGTAATGTTGGGGTGAGCGAAGCCAGCGACTCTGTCCCCTTCTCATTTCAAGAGAAAGTCAATGTCACAGTGAGCCAATGGGTGAGTAACATTATAACAAATTTCACGTATTCCTGCTTAAGCATGAATGCATGCTTTCTCATGTATTATTGTTTTTAAAGTCATAAATGGACAATTTGATAAGAATGTAGCCTGTGGTATATTAATAAATCCTAATTTTTTATAAGAATTACACAAATGAATAATAGCCAGCAAGATGTAAACATATATTTTAATTTATTTATATAGCATTTTTTTTCTCCACAGAACTTCTCCATGGCTTCTCTTTTTGATAATCTAAGGGCTAAAATAATGACCACTATGGGCATGTCACGATGGCCTGTCTCTACTGTCAAGTCAGAGGTTACAAATGTTATCATCAATCCTGTGAGTAGCAACAGTTAAAAGTCAACCTCATCATCACACTAAACATGTTGAATATCAAAATTCACTATTCATTTGTAATTAATACTGTTCTATGGCCTGAACGTACAATAAAAATGTGTTTGTCTTTCACTTTACTGAATACTAGAGATAATCCCCATCATTGATGGGTAAACAGTTTTTAGACATATTTAAAGGTTAAAGCTAAAAATAAGATGATCAGCTTTTGATGCATCATTTGATGCATCAAAAGCATTGATGCTTTTGATGATCCTGCTAAATTTGCATAGATTTTAAACAAACCTGTTTCACATTGTAGTTAGGGATCAGGGGTAGCTCAGGGGTTAAGGCATTGGACTATGGTCTGGAAGGTCCTAGGTTCAACCACCAAGTTGCCACTATTGGGCTCTTGAGCAAGACCCTTAAACCTCAACTACTCAGATATGTAATGAGAGAAAAAATGTAAGTTGCTCTGGATAAGGTCATCTGCCAAATGCATAGATGATAATGTAATTATGGGATATTGTTTGTAGTATTTTGATGAGAAGAATCAGTTCAGTTTGGTTTCGATTAAACACACACACACACACACACACACACACACACACACAAAAGCATTATATAACAATTTCATTGTATGTTCTTATACTCACAACAGAGGATTCCTTACAATGATAAACTTCCTGTAGGACTGAAAGCTGGAATGGCTTTCTACTTCCAAGGGGTTGTTTTTGCAGCAGCAAAGTAGTATGTATTTATTTTACTGATCACACACCATACAGTTTTCATGTTTAAAATAAAAATGTGTGATCACATTGACTTTAGACCCATTTTCTATGGATTTATTGGTGTGTTGATATTAGGTTTTTATTCTACGCACAGCTTTGAAATATGTTTCATAGCCGGGACAAAGGGAAGTGGGGATGTCATTTTTCTCACATCCTTTCGCATGGATGATGCATGGTCATTAGTCTATAACACCTTCAGGAATGGAAATTGGGAAGGTGAAGAAAAAACAACAGGATGTCCCACTCCCAAAGGATCAGCCTTTGATGTTTTTTTTGCGATCAAACCAGAAGGCTATGAGGTATGGAGATTGAGTGAACCCACGCCATGTAAATAATAATGTAATGTAAATAAATATGTTTGTAAGAAAGACACATCTGTACTTTCCAGGTATATATAAATGGGCAAAAGTGTTACCTGTTTAAGCACCGCTTGCCAATGGAAAGAGCAACTACACTTTATATTTCTGGAGATGTATCTATGAACATCATGGGAATTGTTCCAGTAAGTTATACTTTATACTCAAGCTCTTCAGTTGTGTGTGTGCTTTCAAAACCTTTTGTGACATATTTTTAACATTTCTGCTTCTCCAGAATTGGAACACATCCACTTTTTGCAAGGAATTTACTGCTCTAAGCTCACGCACAAAGGTTTCTAACATTCAGTCTGGTGTGCCATATCCAGTGTGCAACCCTGTGAGTAACTCAATAATAATAATAATAATAATAATAATAATAATAATAATAATAATAATAATAATAATAATCCTACATTTGCAATAAATGGAGATTTTTTTAAGGAATAAACCAACTTTTATGACCACAACAGAAACAAACCTATTTCGGCAAACTCCCAGCAACCTTGAGACCTGGTCTGGCTTTGTTTTTCCAAGGGGTTGTTCCTTCAGATGCCGATCGGTATACTCAATATGTTTTCACTATATGACAGTTTGAATGAACAATTAATTACAAATTTTACTTCAATCTTCATAAGTATTTTCTGAAACACTCATTAAAATCTTTTTTAAAAATTATTTCAGCTTTGCAATAAATTTGCGCACAGTTAATGATGACATCGCCTTCCACTTCAACCTTTGCCCAGACTGTATGGCCTTTAATAGCTGCAGAAATGGAACATGGGAAAACCCAGAAACTGCTTCAAAAGACCCATTTGCCAAAGGTGGAGCCTTTGATGTTTTCATGGTTGTTAAACCAGAATGCTATGAGGTATGATATTATGCAGAAACACAAATGAAGTCAAAACCTACAGCAAATGAATGAATAAAGGCTAGATTTTGTTTGTTTAGGTAATTGTGAATGGCCTGGGATATGCCACATTCAATCATCGCATACCAGTAGAAAAAGTGAATTCAATTCAAATCACGGATGGTGTCTTCATAAACAACTTTGGCATTATTGAAGTAAGCCATTTTCATATGATTTATGCAAACAATCATGAAATAATTTTATGTGTACAGTATATCATATAATAATTTACTGTTTGGATGCTATGGAATTTTAAGGACATGGCTAACAATTACAAAGAAAAAAAAGACCTTTAAAAAACCTGTAACATTTAATGTACCATAGTTATTTTAATACTGTGCTCAAATGCATCCTCTGTCTTTTTTTAATGGGAAAATGTTTGATTGTCTAAGGTTAAGGTCCGTAATAAATGTTTGATTGTCTAATGTTAAGCTCCGTAATGCCTTACATTGTACGGTACATAATGTTACTTCTTTTTCCACTAGGTGGGCGATGTTAATATGAAATCCACCATCCCTATTAATATTTGAGGATTCCAACTTGACACTGAAGTATTGTCAACAATTTCAAGAGCTGATTTTGTCTTATGTTTGAGCTCAAGGATATCAGAATTCCTGTACATGATTTGTCTCTTGCATTTTGATTGTTTTTCTGTTTAATCTTTCCTTTTACTTAATCAATATTGATGGTTTCTCATTCTTTGAGGTTGTAATAAGCAGTCTTTGAAGTGTAATAAGCCTCTTTTAATTACCTGTTATACTAAAACAAGATTTCACTAATTTCCATATGATTTAGGGGGAAAAATCTGAGGAAAAAAAAAACATCACAAACAATGTGCATTTGTGGCAGAAATCAATAAACCTTCTCTTTTGCATTTTTGCTAGTGCAGAATGAGGTTTAATGCTACTTCTTATTTCCCGTGTCTTTAGTGGTTTATTACTACTTTTCTCTTCTTTATCTTGTGGTTTTCTCTTTTATTTACAACTGAGATCCTGTTCTAGTATACGCTTAGATCATTCATTTCTACTTTAAATATTATTTAAAAAAAATTAAATTAGCAAAATACAGTAATATGATATTGCTTAGTAACTGGTTTAGTAGTACAGCCAATTTGGGAAACGCCAATTAAACTAACCTACATGTCTTTGGACTGTGGGAGGAAACCGGTGTACCCGGAGGAAACCCACCAAGCACGGGGAGAACATGCAAACTCGATGTACACAGAGACAGGAATCAAACCTGGTCGGGAATCGAACACGGACCCTGGAGGCACAAGGTGACAGTGCTAACCACTACACCACTGTGCTGCCCCACCTTGCTCATTTATTAAGTTAAAATTTATTTTCAAAATTTGCTAGTCTTGCAAAACACTCACAGACCAAGTTACTCACAATCCAAGGTTTCACTGGATAAACAGAATTTAAGGTGAAAAGAAGAGAAGTTTAGAAACTGTAATAAAACAATGAAGCTCAAATAAGACATTTTCTTCAACATGAATTAATTGAATGAAGGATTAAGCAAACATTAGGTGAGTTTGCAAATTTCTGCTAGAACCACCTTTTGCAGACTTTTGTGATAGATGTTTTCAGATCATATTTTTGATTCCTAAATCATGGGAAAATTAGTTTGACAGTCTCTAGTTACAGTATAGAAAAGACCAAAAATGCTTATTTTTTCCTTTTCTAACTGATAGTCGTATGCTTACAATTCCACAGCAGTCAGACACTTAATTAATATTATATAAAATACACACAAGAATTATTTAACAATAATTGTTCCCCCTGCTTCCTTCAAGACACCCAAAGTTGTTCATGAGGATATCTCCAGCAGTGTGAACTGAATTTACTTTCTCCACTGGAATGCAGTGATTGAATTTGCAAAATTACAAAATTACCTGAAAAAATAAAATATAGCCTTCATTAATCCATTTTCCCAAATTCTTGCATTTATATAGAAGGATCCATCTTTGGCAAAGGGACCCTCTTAATAATTTTCTCTGTTTCCCATGTCCAGTTCCTGCAGCTGGTAAGAACCACAGAGTCTTTGCGGGGGTTAAAGAAGAATGCGATGTCATCATTAACTGTTGGCCCAGTCTGCAAATTTATTGTAAACCCGCAAGAAATTGTTTTAACATTTTACCAACTGCAACAGATTGTACTGAGAAATCTTAAAGTAAAATGTGCAATATCTGTTCATTTATGAATTGAAAACACAGAGTATAGTGTACCCCTCCCAATCTGATGGAACAACCCCTTGGAAAAACAAAGCCAGACCAGGTCTCAAGCGTCCTGGAATTGTGCCGATATAGGGTTTAATCTGTTGTGGTTTAAGCATTATTTGTTTATTCCATGAGAGATCCCATTTAATGCAATTTTATTATCATTGGTACACCTTTACTGTTTCTTTCCTTCAGCAGAGTGGGCAACCTCTTGCATGCCCTCAGAGCCTCTTCGTATGTGGTTGGGTTTTCTTCAAGCTGATAGTCACCATAAAATGTGACATTTATATTCTCAGCCAGTTTCTTTTCATCTTGATTCAACTTCAGGGATGCTTGCCCCTC
>JAAGKR010004725.1:0-11882 GCA_011419295.1 Clarias macrocephalus
TCATCTAAGATGGCATCTTCCAGCTTCTGACGAACTGAACAAACCTGCTCCAGGTAATCAGCAGTGAGGTGCAGGGATAAGTGAAAAACAAGCAGGGCTGTGGCTCTCGAGGAACAGGGCCACCCCTGGCACAGATAAATTTTGAATATAAAATGGGACGTTTAATAGTTAAGTAACGCAGCTGAAATCACAACCTCAGAATAATTGCAATGTGATTTTATTTATATATAGTTATTTATTTTATCAAATCATGCAGCCCTAATTTTGAAATTCAAAGAGTCTGAGCAGCTTTTAAGTCCAGGTAAGCTCAAAACATTTCACATCCATGGTCAAGTCCACGAGCTGCTACGTGGTCAAGTCAAACGAAGACTCGCATCTGCAGATCTAAAGTTTCAAATCTTTAGCTTTTAGATCCAAGTCATGTCATATGTAAGGTTAAGACATATGACACAAATATTATAATCAAAATTCCTAAAGGCATTTCTATACTTCCTGAGATTTATAGTTTTTTTTTCTTTCTAGGAAACATTCAATGTAGATTTTTTTTAAATGTCTAGAAAATGTTTTAAACATGTTTTAAAAAAATAATACAATAAATATTATATTTAAAAATCAGTCAACATTTCACAATTCATGTAAAGTTAAACCTTGGATTGCGAGCATAATTTGTTCCAGTAATTTGAAGCGAATTTCTTCATAAGAATTGGAAGAATGGAATAAAAAAATTTTTTTTATTAAAAAACACGCACACACAAAATAAGAAATGCTTTACGCGCGCACTGAGACTGGCCATCTGGAGACGATTACCCACAATACTGCTCGTATTTCAAGACCTTGTTAGTTAATTTTTTTTTCTACATTTTTGCTCATCTTGCAAAACACTCGTAATCCAAGGTTTTACTGCATTACAGAATTTTTTTTTTTGCAATTTTTTTATTCAATATCCTATATTTATTTACTTATTTATATTTTTCAAACTAAAGAAAAATACCTACTGTGACATTACATATCACAATGTTGATATTACATCGTCTGCGTAATGTATAATGTGATAAAGACTTCTTCGTAAACAATTATTTACAGTCTATTGACACACCATGCATAGGGGGAAAAAAATCTTGCACCCTCTTAAAGCCATTATGTTAAATAAACCTATTATCGTCATTATTAACACAACACACTTGTAAGCGTGCTGGGGCTGCTGTACTGTTCGTGTAAACAATAATAATGACTAAGGATGAGCAGCGATTAAACAGAGTGTGAAGAATAAAGTTTTTCCGGACAAGTCGTTAACATGCTGAGATGTGAACCGGGTTCGATGTGTGCATGTGTAAGATTTCAACACTTGGTCCCATTTCGCTTTTATTTCCCTTTACGTTAATTAGCAGCGGTATAGAGCTTTTCCTTGGAACGCTGAATCACTCCCTTTCCAGAGAGCTGCTGTTGCCACTACATGTTTTTCCTGAAAATGTAACAAGCCACCCCTACTCGTTTGCATCTCGGTGTTTTTCCTCTGCATCTCATGTCTTATCAGAAAGTTATGTACGTAAATCACACGGAGTCTGAGCTTTAGAGCCGAAACACAGAGCCTTTGTGTACATCACACACCACGACTCCAGTTGTCCAACCAGGTCAAATCATACACGAGATAAAACACAATTACAACTTCGATTTATTAAAACAACAACACGTAATATGGTTTATTAAGATTCATGAAACAGATTGGTTCCCAATTGGTTCAACAATTCAAACTGGGACTCTATATAATAATTCGCCGCTACACTACTGCACCTATCCCAGTGTTTCACCAGTGCTAAAGCTTTCTCAGTACGCCGGATCAGACCGCCTGCTTCACATCTGAAACGCTGGCCTCCCAGGAACTCCCTTTAAACGGCCCAAACATTTGGAAATGGCTTGGAGCGGGGTCAGGACTGTACGGGGGATGGCGTGAAAACTTCCAGCTAAGTTCCTGCATTGTGCAAGTGGTGCTGGCGAACGCGGGTGTGTACAGAGAGACGCGTCTCTTCTGCAAGTTATCACCAAGTTATGCGTCGACCTTCACTTGCTGAATGTTGACAGAAATGATTGCATTGAGATTTAACCCTGCCTCGATTCACGGATATTGGCATTGAAATGTTTCATCACTGTACTACGCTTGAAGTCTTCTGTAAATGCCAACCGGTTTTACACATTTATTGCAGAGAAATTTAATATCATACGTCACGGTTTGAATTGAACATTATAAACAGATGTTCCATCACTAATCTCATAATAATAATAATAATAATTATTATTATTATTATTATTATTGTTATTTATTGTTATTTATTATTATTGTTGTTGTTATCTTGGCATGTTACTGAAAAAACAGCAGAGGACAACAGCATCGCCACTAAAGTCTTTCCTGTTTCAAGAAACTTGAAGTTTGATGCTTACAATAGAGACTCCTATTATATATACTAATTAAACACCTCCACTTGAAAAAAAGAAGACACCATATCAGCAATTACATGTTTTTTTTTATCCATTTAAAGGGAAGCATTCTTCATACAATTCTCGGTGTAAATTGATACTATAGTTAGAATAACCACTGTTAAAAGCGCTATATAAATAAAATTTTATAAACTACTGTCATAATAAATTAATCCCGACCTCCTGACCAATCCCAAACATGTCTTCACATAAGAGCTATAAGCTTCCCCTCCTTGTTAACATGGACTCGCAAACGTGACTGTTCTGAGGAAATGGAGAAATGTACATGTTTGTTTCTTTAGAAGCGGTGCTGTTCCTCCTACATTTCCTGTAAAGTACTGAGAAAGCCATGAAACTGCTACACCACTGATTTATAGGACTTGGCCAAGGAGATGTACACACAGCCTGAATGAAACTTCCAGGCCTCTCGAGTGAACTGCATCTACTGGATATGAGCATTAAATCAAACAGCTCGGAAACATTAAATACAATATAACTGATGATATTTATGTGAGGAAATGAAGAGCATTTACAGATCGAGCAATAAAAAGGGGAGACACAAAGGACAAAAACATACACAAAAGATACAAACATGGAGATAAGAAAGTATACTTTAAAAATAATAATTAAAAAAGGAGACTTTTTTGCTGTTCTTGTCTTCCATTTTTAAAAAAATGCTGAAACAAATGAACAAGAATTTTCTTTTTTTTACTTCATATACACATTTTTTTAACAGTATACACACATTATTCCAGGTATTTGTCCAAAAGGCTTATTTAGCTATTTTAAATAAACTTTTTATTTATTTATTTATTTATTGTTTTTATTATTATTATTTGTTTTGCAATTTTGTAGCACAAGTGTGGGAAAAAAAAAATGTGGCTCATGTGGAATTTTATCCAAAACCCAACAGACTTTCTTTAAATTTTTTTGTTTGTTTTGTTTTTGTTTGTGTGTGTACAATTTGGTGGCACAAGTCTGGCCACAAAACCTATTACATTTTACTTATTTTCATGTTGTTTTTTTCTGTGGCACAAATCTGAGTGAAAAAGCAAACAATAATTTATTTATTTATTTATTTGTTTGTTTGCTGAATAAAATAGGACAAACGTCTGCAATAAAATATAAAAAAAATATATTTTGTTTTTGCTGGACATCACCCTCTAAACAGTTTTTTTTTTTAACATTTTACTTTTTTAATAAATGTATTCATCAAATGTATTTATTTATTTATTTATTTATTTATTCACTACTTATTTGTTTTTTATGTTATTTAATTGTTTTGCTAAAAAAAATTTAGTTCTTAAGTTGTTGTTTTTTTTTTTGTTTGTTTTGTTTTTGCAATTTAGTAGCACAAGTCTGGTCACAAAAATCGTTACATTTTATTTATTTCTATATAATAATTGGTTTGTTTTCAGATGTTGCAGTTAACATTTAGCCATTTTTTAAATAAACTGTTGCTTGTTAAAAAAAAAAAAAAAAAAAGGAGTAAAAAAAAAATTTTTTTTTTTTGGCCCAGCAAACATACACATGACCAACACATGCAATGCAACAACCACCAGAGCGGAATAAACACACACACACACACACACACACACACACTATAGAGTACAGTAGAAGTAAATGTCTCCATGTGACTCATTTCTGCTGGATACACAGACATGCGTGCAGGAGTGTGTAACAGTGTGTTCGACAGGATACAGCTGGACACTGATGACTTTACTGATACACTGTGAAACACTCCTGCAGAGTCAACGCGCTTTATAATAAACTCCGGACAAACACTTCACACACACACACACACACACACACACACACAGAGAGAGTGAAAAGAGCAGCAGGCTCACCATGGCTCAGTCGGCTGTCTTGTGTTTGCAGTAGAATCGCAGGTCACTCACACACTCACACACTCCGAGCCCAACCGTGGCATCAGCTTTAACACTGGAAAAAAAAAAAAAAAAAACTTTCCCAAAACTTCGTCAAAACTACTATAAGATTTCCTCTTCCGGGAAAAAAAAAAGCAGCGCGGGACAGAGTCCCAAACTGCGCCGTAGAGCACAGAACAGCGCACTACACAGGGAGTGAGAGAACGGCTCCCTGCACACTGCTTAGTGCACTTGGAGAATCGTGCTGTTCCAAAAGAAACGCAGCCGCGCATAATCAGGGCGGGTCAGGTGGAAAAGTGCTCCAAGCGTGCCGCCTGCTGGGGGAAGAGAGCAGTGCAGTGCAGTAACATGTGCCCTGAGCAAGGCATGGGACTACAGTACATACAACAGTTTAGAAAAGGGTCTCGATCTAAAACATTACTATTGTTAAGCATTATAATATGGTCAGAAACTTTACCAGAACAAATTACAGTAAAAAGTGTCATTTTTCCACCCTGCACAGCACGATGTAAACAATATTCAATTCATTCATCTAGGAACCTCTGTAGTCCAACCAGGGACCATGGAGGCCAATGGTGACCACTGTATTTATTCCCATTTTGTATGACCGTGGTAGGACCTCCGTCCAACATTCTTACACTGCAGGGAATTTGAGAACACCAATCAGCCTAAACTGCATGTTTTCGGACTGTGAATCCGGAGCACCTGAAGGAAACCCACCAGACTCAAGATGTGAAAACTCCAAGCACCTAGAACCAAGGCGGGAAATGAACCCTGACCCTGGAGGTGCATGGCGACAGTGCTAACCACTAAACCACCGTGCCACCGTAAACAGTATTGCCATATGATATTATGCTTTTCATTTAACAAGTAGTGAATAGGAGTTAAATTACTACTAATACATGAAATTAAAAAAAAAATATATATATATATATATATATATATATATATATATATACACAAATATGATGTTTTCAGATCTTTCAGATGTTTGCATTCACAAAGGAGAGGAAAAAAAAGGAAAAAGAGACATTTTCTTATAATTATGACTTTTTGGTCTGTCCACGTGCACATCGGGCGACTGATACATCCCACCCTGGAGATATATCCATCATTCCTATAGCAGTTACTTAAGAGGTCGACACCTGATTGTCATTCACACACTAAGGGCAATTTGGGAACACCAATTTAGGCAAATTTGTGTGTCTTTGGACTATGAGAGGAAACCGGAGTACCCGGAGGAAACCCAGCAAGCACGGGGAGAACATGAAACTCCATACACACAAACCAGAGGCAGGAATTGAACCCCGACCCTGGAGGTGCGAGGCAACAGCGCTAACTGCTAAGCGAATGTGTGGCACGCAATCGGACATCGAGCTAGCAACCCAATCCCTAACGTGATGAAACCTTTTATTTTATTTTATTATTTATTTATTTATTTATTTAGTAGTCTTATGTGCAATGATTAGAAATTATGAGATGTGCAAAAGTCTTCATTTCTCCATATTAAATCTTCATTTCTTCATATTAAATTAAATTACATTTTGTAGATTACATTACGGGAATAGGAACAAATGTTTTTACAACAACCTGCAAAGTGCCTAAAGAAACAGTTTTAAAAATGGTTGTTTATGTAACAACGTCAGCAGCGACCTCATTTCCCCTCTCGTCTGTTCCAACCACTCAGCGTTCACCAGTATACTAATCACCGGCCTGATCATCTGTCTTCATCTGCACCTGTTTCTCACTGGTAAATGCTTTAAGTTAAAGTAATGAGACAATAAGTTGTAAATTACAAGATAGTAATACACAATTCACTCATCCATCCATATAGTGTAAGCAGGCTACATCACTGACTTGGAATCTCACTTACAGTACTGTGTATCCTGAGATGAAATGTCTCCCCCTGGTGGCCAAGAAAGACCATGACAACTAGGAGCAGTCCAACACTTGCTTATTAAGAGGAGTGAGTCATTAGAATAAACAGATCTTCACACAACTGAGCAGCATTTCATCTCCTGAAGACGAGACTGAAGGGATAAACACCTCAAGACAAACAAAATCTGTGGTATAGGCCTGGACGAACGCTAGAGAGGAATGGAACAGTTTGTTTATGTGATGGTCAACTGCTTGATGCTGTCACTGTTATTGTTATTGTTATTATATATATATTCGCAACTAAATATTAGTCTTATTAACTTTTATTTATTTTAAGACTACATCTGTAACAGAATCTATGCTTAGAAGATGAGTGAGTGAGATTCTAAAGTTTTGTCTTATTCATCTTTTGAGCTCAAAACCCAAATGTCTTCAATGTAGCAAAAAGCAAAAACAAAATAACTGTCTAATTGTCTGGTCTCTAGTACCAAAAGAGTTGAAATTGCTTTCCTACATTCAGAAAAGAAAGTAACTTGAATGTAACATGACATCCGATGAAATTTACATGGTGTAATATGTATAGGTTTATTATAGCGGAGCGTCCCAATACTGTGAGACGAAATGTCTTCCCCTGGTGGCCAGCGGAGAACTTGACAACCATGAGAAGTGTAAAACTGGCTTTTTTTGCACAGCACAACACAACGTGGTGCAGTTTCCTACAGTACTTCTTTGTGTTTCTTTGCAATACAATAAAGCAACAACAAGCTGCAGCATGCGGATAGGAACGAGCTCTGACCTCAACTTCCTGACAAAACGCGCAGAATTTCACTATGTGTATGTTTATAATGTATTTCATAATGCCAGCTTTCTTTACTGTGAGATTAACATTTAGGACGATTTTACTCTGATTTACTCCTCTGATGACATTAAACTGTCTGCTGAATGCACTTTCCATGCTTTGTTTTATATAATTATATACATAAACCTTGTGTAATGGCTCCTTAGATCAGTGTTTCTCAACCAGGACCTCTGCCCTGCATACAGTAGTGTGAAAAAGTATTTTTTGTCCCCTTCCTGATAATTTTTTTTTTCATATTTTCTTCATTGATGATTTTATTTGTTAAGGTTTTGGAGTGGCGTAGACAAATTCCAGACTTAAATCCGATTGAGATTACCTTAAACAGGCCGTTCATGCTTGAAAACCCTCTAATGTGGCTGAATTAATATAATTCTGCAAAGAAGAGCCAAAAATTGGGACAACATTTCTCCACAGCGATGTAAAAGACTCACTGCCGGATATTGCAATTGTTTGCAGCCAATGGTGGCACAACCAGTTATTAGATGTAGGGGGCAATTACTTTTTCACATAAGGCCAGGTAGTTTTGGGCAGCTTTTTTTTCTTTTATTAGTTCAGCCTTTATTCGTCCAATACCATACACATTACAGCAGAGTGAAAATCTTTATTCTTCATATATCTCACCTTCTTATTAGTAGCCTGGAGTCCGAGTGCACTGGTCAGCCAGTGTACAGCACACAAGGTTAAGGGCCTTGCTCAAGGGCCCAGCAACTGAAACCTGGTGGAGCAGGGCCTCAAACCGCAAACCCATCGACCTTCCAAACGGTAACACAGTGCGTTAGTTATACAATAAATGGCATAATCAAAAAATACAATAAATGGAATCATCATTTAAACCTGCATGCTGTATTTACTCGGGTTATCTTTGTGTAATATTAAAATTGGTTTGATGATCAGAATCATTTAAGTGTAATAAATATGCAAAAACAAACAAAAAAAATTAGGAAGGGGGCAAATACTTTTTCAGGGCACTGTAGTTAATGTTTTCTGTGCTCTTACATTCATTATTGTAAATATTAAATGTAATTAGTTGATTAGTTATTTTACTGTAAGTGTGCTGGGAACTAAAAAAAAAAAAAATAATAAATCTTCCATAGAGTAGATTGTGTTTGGAGTCATGATGTCACACATTATGGCATGAGGTCAAACTTCATAACCTTTATTAATGGCAAGTAACTACCTAATTAAGCAACCATTCATTTATCAGAATTTACTCAGAATTTACTCTGGTTGGGACACCAAGCAATAACACGCTCATAACCTCACTCTCATTTCTATCTAGGGTACAGTACATTTAGCCTGTACAATCCATGTATATTTATTTGGACAGTGATAGGAAACATCCTGAGCATCTGAAAAAAATCTAACAAATCACATCGGCACAAAAAGAACATGTGCATTAATCCGAGCTCAGAATCAAACCTGTATGGACACCTGGAGGTGTTTCAACACGCATGCCAAATGCTGAACTCACATGCCACCTACAGTATATCTTGGCTTGTTTGTTTGTTTGTTTCTTTCTTTCTTTTAAATTACATTTACACCTTCATTCTGGGATTACACTTCTGCAAAGCAACTTAAAAAATTGTCTAGCAACAGTTAAAGCGCTGAAATGCTTTGCTGAGAAGTGACACATTCAATCATGCCTAAGTAATAATGTGAGACAACACCGATCTGACATCCAGTATCATTCTCAAGCCAATACTTTAAATAGGGTGGATTGTGATATCGGAAAAAAAAAAAAAACCATATTGAATATCAGATCCTCTAACAAATGACAAAGAATGGAATTAGAGTTTGGAAAAGTAATCTCTCTTATTTTTGAAACTGGAACTGTTGCCATAAAAACAGACTGGACAGTATTATTCAAATAAGCAAATGCCTAAAAGACATTGATTGGGTTATTACTAAAAATATCTTTCAGCTGCAACAGTTCTTATAACGCAAACTGATACACAGTGAGTAGCTTCTGATTTTCCAAGTAACCAGATCAGAAGATGGAACACAGGGTCATGGAAAATGTGTTCCACAGAAGAAAGACACAAGAAAATTATGCAAATGTTTATGAGTTGATAAAAATGTGTATAAATTCTAATGCTCAGATTGTCCCCGGTGAGCAAGCCGAGGACGACAGCGGCAAGAAAAACCTCCCTGAGATGGCAATAAGAAGAAACCTTGAGAGGAACCGGACTCAACAGGGAACCCATCCTCATTTGCGTGATCACATACTGTATAGTAGGAATTGTTAGGCAGACATACTGTGTGTTAAGCAGCTGGAAGTTTAATATAGCAGAAGATGTCTAAGTTACAGTACATGGAGTCCAGTTTGGCGCCAGCATGGCACCAGGATAAGTCAGACAGGTGCAGAGGAGGTCTGGATCACTGGAAGCTCAGGAGCAGCATGTGTGTTTCCTAACCATCACGAAACACATGCATACACACACACACACACACACACACACACACACACACACACACACACACACACACACACACACACACACACACACACACACAATTTAACAGCATTAGCATTTCCCCTTCTTTTCCCAATTCTTCCATCCATCTGCACTTGTCATTGGTGTCATAAATCTGTAAACATTCTGTAGCCTTCTGAGGATGTTTGACCGCCTGCATCCCTCCTTAATCGAGAGCAGAAAGAAGAGTTACTATGGAGGTAGTTACGGACATGTTATGAACGTATCTAGTTAGTTATGAAAAGTTACTCTGCCAGCGAGTGCAAATTGTCTAACCAGTGTTTGGTAATAAAACAAATATGCTCACTTTTTTTTTTTTAATACCTTTTAGGGAACTCTCTCACCATCTACATGTCTTTGGACTGTGGGAGGAAACCCACCAAGCACAGGGAGAACATGCAAACTCCATGCACACAGAGACGGGAAGCGAGCCTGGCCAGGGATCGAACCCGGACCCTGGCGGTGCAAGGCGACAGTGCTAACCACTACACCACTGTGCCGCCCCTTTTAGGGAACTGTTTTCTTTTTCTCATACTTACTTACTTACTACACAACCAGTTTAATGCTGGTTCCCCATATGTAGACGTAGGGTTAGTTCAATGGTTAAGGTGTTGGACTACTGACCAAAAGGTCTCAGGTTTGAATCCTACCATTTTAAAGCCTTGAGCAACTGCTGTCATATGTAATGAAATAAACAATACAAGGCACTCAGGATAAAGGTGTCTGCACATGTTTGAATGCTAGTGATGATATAACACACAATGTAATGAGTGCATGTAAGTAGAAAATGTCACCAATGTTTATATTGTCTGGACAGATTTGACACGTCTTTACTGGCCTGATGAGGACAAAATGGACTGCAGTCGAAACTGGAGCGAGAAGCGTATTTCAGGACACTGATGAAGCACAGAGATTCTACTTCTGTCTTAGTAAAGGTTAAAGACCTGCGTTGGGGTGCAGCAGGTGTATAACCGGAGAGTGTAGATAATGTGGTGCAAGACCCTTTGATGCCTGGATATTTACAGTAACAGGAAGTCAGAGAAAGAGCTTCACTCGTGATGTGAAACCATGGATGAAAGAAAACCAACAAGACTTGAAACTTTAAGACTTTAACACAAGATTCTTAGTTGTGCAACTTGATGTAAAGGACAATTAATCTCTTTAGTTGGCATTAGGGAATGTTCCTCCACCCGTGTGACTGACTCTTGAGCAGTAGCTACTGTTTTTTTTTCTTTTTTTTTTTCTTCTTCTTCTTCCTGGCTGCTACTTCAGCAGTTTAGTGTCTTCACTGGCAGACATTCTGGCAAACAGAGGAGCTTCTTTCATCACAGGCTGTAGGAGATCTTTGCTGCCTCATGGGTAGACCGTATCGCCCGCAGAAACAAAGCTACGTCTGTGGAATCAAGCCTCCTGTTTGGCAAAGGAGAAAATGTGTTTGAGCTCCAGGAAAGTTTCGCTTTAGCGAATCCAACAGCCGCGGGGAGACGAAGGAAGTGGCTCTGCATCTCACAACGCCTTTGTTAACTCGCCTTTTGTTCTACTTTGTGTAAATCACCACCACCACCACCGCCGCCGCCGCCGCCACGATCAAATGTCCTTTCATGGCTTTCATTACTCCACCTACTCATAACAGCTGTTATCCTGTAGGTTCTACATCGCTATATTCCACTGGCAATGCTAGTTAGGAAGTTAATTAATAATTTAGCCAATACAACCCCGCAGTACGGAGGTATAGTATATACTGGAAGTACTTTCTGCTTTACACAGTGCTTCCTCAGTGGGCACACGTACGACTGCACAATGTCTTCAGGACCAAACAAACTAAAACTTTTAACAACCCAGATGTAACAAGTAACAAGTTAAAAAAAAAATTACCTTATTTATTACAGCATAGTGCACATTTTGGATTAGACAGCCTCAGCAATTTTTTTTTTCATGAGAGGAAATAATAATATTCTCCAAGAATATAATAACAAAAAAATGTTTTTATTAAAAATATATATAGATATATAAATATATTTCTTTTAAAAACTTGTAATATACAGTACAGTTCTGTGCTAAAGTCAAAGAGTAAAAGTAAAGTAAAAGAGCAAGAATGCCTCAAAAACACACAGATACAAACACACACACACACACACACACACACACACACACACACACACACACACACACACACAAAAAAACACACACACACACACACACACACACACACACACACACACACACACACACACACACACACACACACACACAAAAACACACACACACAAACACACACACACACACACACACACACACACACACACACACACA
>JAAGKR010004725.1:11902-53605 GCA_011419295.1 Clarias macrocephalus
GGAGGTATAGTATATACTGGAAGTACTTTCTGCTTTACACAGTGCTTCCTCAGTGGGCACACGTACGACTGCACAATGTCTTCAGGACCAAACAAACTAAAACTTTTAACAACCCAGATGTAACAAGTAACAAGTTAAAAAAAAAATTACCTTATTTATTACAGCATAGTGCACATTTTGGATTAGACAGCCTCAGCAATTTTTTTTTTCATGAGAGGAAATAATAATATTCTCCAAGAATATAATAACAAAAAAATGTTTTTATTAAAAATATATATAGATATATAAATATATTTCTTTTAAAAACTTGTAATATACAGTACAGTTCTGTGCTAAAGTCAAAGAGTAAAAGTAAAGTAAAAGAGCAAGAATGCCTTAAAAACACACAGATACAAACACACACACACACACACACACACACACACACACACACACATAAAAAAAAAAACATATATACACACACACGCACACTATAAAACCTAGGAAACAGTAATTAATCTACCAATCAAACCTGCTTTCTTTTCTGGCATACAAATATTCTTCTTTAACCTGGAGGATGTTTAAAAATCACAAATATTTTGACTCAATAATTTACTCATAAAATCTACAATAGTTTGCACTAAAAACACAGGGTGTTTAAGACTTTTTCACAGCACTGTACATACATTAAGTATATTTCATTTCATGAACTTTAATTCAATTCAGTTTTTATGCGTTGAACATGCGTATAGCACCTTTCCATCCATCCATTCATCTACAAACCTCTGTAGTCCAACTAAAAATTAAGGTTAGTAACAAGTTGCAGGGCTTTTTTAAAATTAATTTTTTTAAGTATACTCAACTTTTAGAGAACTTTGCTGGCCAAACTAAATATTTTACATTGCTGTTTAGTTGACACAACGTGTACCCAGTTTAAGTTGACTCAACTTGTAATTCTAATATTTAAAACAGCTCAAGTAGTATTGGTTGTGGGCTCAATCAATTCAAGGGTTATATTTCCACATCATCATTTGGGTGATGTCATATTCAGTCCATCTTAAAGGATTGATTGGCTGTGTGTTAGCTAATTAGGCTGATTAAGAACCTGTTCTAAACAGAAGAGGATGTGTGCAAAGCAAAAATGTATAGTACAGGAGCTCCAGGACCAGGGTTGGTAACCGGTGATTTACAGGGGCATCTATTATTCAAAATCATTCCTTATTCAATTTTAGACATTCAGATGTGCCCACAGCATGTATGACCAAAATGAAAGTAAAAAAAAAATATGCGTTTTGTCCTTTTTCCATTTTTGTAAACCAATTAGATTTCCCCCCTAATGTGACCTCATATAAGAGGATCCCCTCCCCAACTTGCCACTCAGCTGTGCTGTGCTGTATTTCAAGCTAGTAGCTTCCTAAAAAAAAAAATATAATTATTACAGTATACAGTGCATTCAGCCATCTTAAGTGAGATTCCAAATCTGCTGAGGTTCAAGGGAATTGTGAAAGTTGTAGGAAGCTAGTAAACAAGTCATTGTGTCTCACTGGAGAGCAAATAGAAACAGCGCTTACACAAAGTATTAATTTAATTCACAATTCATTATCAGGGATGAAATAATATTAGTATTATTCAATAATAATAATTTGTAAGCACTCTTCATATATATTTCTTTTACATGATTGTTATTATTATTACATAGGCTATTAATCAGTGCAGCGTCCATCTTGTACATTAAATAAATCGATGAATGAAATCATGTTTATTCGCATTTCATTGGTATATGTTTTGTTTATGTTAAGCTTATGGCTCAATATAATCAATATTTTATTTCACTAGTGTAAACTTCTAACAGTTGCAGCAACCGGTATCCGAGTTGTTTACGTTGCCAGGGTAACACTCAGAGAAAGTGATGCCTGCTTTGGTGATGTCACAGGATGTTCCGAATGGACGGACTTTGTCCATTGATGTCCCATTACTCGACATTCTCTGCGCAGGGAGAAGGGAGCAAAGCACTGAGTATAGTTTGAAGTACACTGTGGGATGGAAGGCACTGGAGGGGCGTGGCTCAGTAGTAGCTCATTTACATAGACACGGAAATGGTGCATTTGGAGAAATAAAGTTAGAGGTATAAATCAATGCATTTCCTGGGTATTTTAGCTAGAGAATTAACACACACACACACACACACACACACACACACACACACACACACACACACACACACACACACACACACACACACACACACACACACTTTAGGGGAGTTCTGAAAACTCTGCTAATTTGTATAGGACCTTCAAATGGCTCCTTAAATGTTTTTATTTTTTTAATCAATGTTGAAATTAGCTTTGTAATTTGTAATTTACATCAGACAAATTTTTTTATACTATATATATTGTTTATAATTGCTATCAGAGCGGTTATGTTAATAAGGAGCAATATCGTGTGAAGTATAGCTTAATATATGAATAAATGTTTTTTTTTTTTGTTTACTAGCTAAAGATTATTAACAACGGACGAATTAATAAATCTGCCAGTTACAGAATGCACTGTAATCCTTCACAATTGGTTTAGGGTATAACTTCCTAGCATCCTGCTACAGTTAATATAACAAAAGCATATAATTTTATATTTCTAATGACACCTACTGATGTGTAAACTGTACATCTTTTTTTTTTTTCTCAGGGAAAACGACGTCTAAATTGGGTCTGTATCTCATGGGAAATTTAATTACGGTTGTTAGTTTGTGGTAAAGCAGATGGTCCGAGGTGCAGCATTTATGCACTCATTAATTCAGCCTGGCCTGTACAGTTTGATTTATGAACGGCTCAACGTGTCTCTGAGGTTCATGGGCGTATGTACGTTGTCTATACGTGCAGAAGTGATACATGCAGTCTTCACACGCCTATAAATTAGCCGTGTGCTGCTTGATGAGTTATTGATTTAGTTGATTTAGATGATTTAGATAATTTGTCACAGCTTTAATAACGGTGCCATCGCAACAGTTGTTTGATTCTGTGATTATCGCTACTATGTGCAGATCAAAATGATAAATATAGCCTTGTACTTCTAGGGTCGCTTATGGATTTAATAGGAATTCCTTTACAGCTGCTCGTTCATGTGATTATCCAATCAGCCAATCATGTGGGAGAACAGAACACGTCAGTACGCGTGATCTCAGTGACTTTCTCTGTAGTATGAATGGTGGTTTGTGTGAGACAGGCTGCTGTAAGTATTTGGGAAATCGATCCAGTAAGCGGCAGTTCTCCAAGAAGAAATGAGAGGAAAATGGTTCAACTTATTGATCTAAACTCAAATAATCAGCATAACTGTAAGAACAAGGAATATGGTATGTTTTTGCAACAATCCTATACACACCTACAGTATATACATGCTAGTTTACTTCCTATACCTTTCCAGTAAGCTATCTATCTAATATACATCCAGTGGTTAAACGTACATTAAAACTTTTAACCTGTGTTATTATTGTGCTCATTATATACATTTCAATCTGAAATTTTTATATTTCTGTACAGCTGCTTGGTGACAGTGTGCTTTGTTAAATGTTCAATTCTTAAATAGAATTCTTTCTTATATGACACAGATTTAGAGGTGAATCTGGCCACAAGGTGGAGCCTTGCTCAAAGTTGAAAGCCTTGTCGAATAGTTCAAAGGAGATGAGATCAGCTAATTAAACTGAAATACTAATACTGTCAATCTGTTCATTTTACTATAATCAAGACCAACACAAAGTGTTTGAAGTAAGGTATAGGGCCACTTAAAAAAAAAAAAAAAAAAAAGAACCAGTTTTTCATAAATTCTACAAGTCTTTGTAACGCTGTACTGGAACCATGAACATTCATCTTCCAAAAGATTTTGCTTCATGAATGGTGATGGTCATGATGACATTTGTATGCGTTTCTGGTCGTGCTCTCCTCTAAGGAGACAAGTGAAGACTCTCAGAATAAAAAATGTAAAAAAAAAAAAAAAAAGTGTTTTTTTTTTAATCATGATTTTTTGGCTGAACTGTTCCTTTAAAACATGATTAATTAGGTATGAGAACACCAAAGAACTAATCAACAGCTCTACTAATGACTAGAGGATCTGCATGTTTTGCATCTGTTTGGAGGCCTGTGGTCTCTGTTTGGGGAGAAGAGGTTTTAGCATTCTGTCGGCCCGCGGTCTCTGTGATATGATTGTTTTTTTCTACATTATCTCACTGTTTAATCAATTTATTTCCACTGGAATTAGAAAAATATAATGATGTCATATGGATCTTTTTTTGTCCTCATGTTTGCAGCATTGCACGAAACAGGGATTTATTAAAATAATAATAATAATAATAATAATAAAACAGGTTTAACTGTAAATTGATGCATATATCTGAAACGTCTGTGTTGAAAACAACACCTGCTTTTATTTACTCCCTGATAAGAAGTCAAGTAGGACAAAAATGTGAACTCTATCTATCTTTTTTTTCTATTTTATATTCTTTCAAGTATTTTCTCCTATTGCCTCCCCCACTTCCCTTTTATTACTCTCTAACATTTTTATTTTCTAATAAATTCAATGAAATCTCCACCCAATTTCTGTCTCTCCCACTTTCCTTTCTTTCTTCATAGAAGAATAAAAATAAGAATTTGAATAATACTATAATGCATAAAAACACTAAATGCAATGTTTGCTTGAGAAATTAACTATTTTAAATTAAATAATATCAATAAATTTAAAGAAAGAAAAGAATGAAAAAAAAAGAAACAGAAGCCAGAGAGAGAGAGAGAGAGAGAATATGGTTATTACTTTATTTATTAGTTTTGTTTGTTTGTTTGTTTGTTTGTTTGTTTATAGTCTTAATATTTCATATTTGAGAAAGAAAGAAAGAAAGAAAGTTCTGTAAAAAACTTTAGCTTTGTAAGGAAAAGTTTACTGAAAAAAACAGCCAACGCATGCAGGGCAGAATTCGGCCGATTCCCACTGATTATAGTGTATCACTATCACTAAAAAATCACTAAAATTCTATAAATATCTTAAATTGAGTAATGAAAACACCCTGCACTTGAAACACTGAAAACCCAAGAGCTTAGCCATGAACCTAGTCCCCGCTGTCAGCTGGTCGTGAGTCTCACTAACACACTAACCCGTAACATACTGCAGTCTCCCACCAGCACTGCTCATCACAGTCTGATCATCGAGTTGAGTTAGTCAAATTACTGAACAGGTGAGGAGAGTGTATCTGGAGCACTGGGGCTGGCAGAGCCAAACTCAGTCCAGACTACACTGCTATCGAGCCCTAAAGAGAGAGTCCTCCACTGTCAAATATATCATCAAATATTGTATGGCACATCTTCACTGCCCTAACCTCAACTAGTCAGAATTTAACATTCCATTTACAATGGAATTTACCTTATAGAATTGCTTTGGCAAGAATACTTTTTTTTTTTTTAAACATTCATACCAATGAAGCACTGCTAAACTGAACTGAACTGAACTGAACTGAACTGAACTGAGAGAGAGACACATACACACACATTTAAAAGAAAATAATTGCACTCACTGCAAACCCCAACCTCTTTCAAAATCTTAGTTCAGTGTTTGTTTTTTTTCTCCATTCACCCCATTACAGTTCACAGTCTTTCTCATAGTCTGATATTCTATGGTCATGTGTCTGTAGGCATGTTGCAATGGTCTTGTGCGTTTTGCTTTTTCTGGGAAAAAAATGTATTAACCACCTGTCTCCTTTCTCTTTCTCAGCTGTTAAAAAAACTGCTTATTTGTTCTTCCATGTCTATGTGCAGTTCTCCCTGTGTGTGTGCGTGTGTGCGTGCGTGTGTGTGCGTGCGTGCGTGCGTGTGTGTGCTGTGCCGCACTCTGCTCTCTCACTCTCCTGCAGGCCTGCACTCAGTCACTGACAGCAAGTTTTCTATTTTGTACATGTCGATGGTTCTGTGCTGTGTGACTTCTCTTGTTATTTATCCCACAGTTCTCCACGCTGTCTCTCCTAACACAACACATGCGCAGAGAGAGAGAGAGAGAGAGAGACAGACAAACAAGAAGAGAGACAGAGACAAACAGACAAAGATAGCCAGACAGACAAAAACAGTGAGACAGAGAGACAGACAAACAAAAAGAGAGCCAAACAGACAAAGAGAGGGACAGACAGACAAAGACATTGAAACAGAGACAGACAGACAGACAAAGAGAGAGACAGACAGACAAAGAGAGGGACAGACAGACAAAGACATTGAAACAGAGACAGACAGACAGACAAAGAGAGAGACAGACAGACAAAGATAGTGAGACAGAGAGACAGACAGACAGACAGACAAAGACAGTGAGACAGAGAGACAGACAGAGAGACAGACAGACAAAGACAGTGAGACAGAGAGACAGACAGAGAGACAGACAGACAAAGACAGTGAGACAGACAGAAAGAGACAGACAGAGAGAGAGAGAGACAGACAGACAGATAGAGAGACAAAGACAGTGAGACATAGAGAAAGACAGACAGACAGAGAGAGAGAAGCAGACAGCAAGAGAGACAGACAGACAAAGACAGTGAGACAGACAGAAAGAGACAGGCAGAGAGAGACAGGCGAAGAGAAAGAACCTTTGAATCTTGAATTTTGAGAGACAGACAGACAGCGAGAGAGACAAACAGAAAAAAATGGAGACAGACAGGCGGGGAGAGAGAGAGAGAGAGAGAGAGAGAAGAGAGAGAAGGGGGCGAGCTTGGGAGCGCGTGGCGCTGTTACACTCTGTGGTGCTGAAGTCACGCAGTCCGCTCGCACGAGCTCTGTTTACATGACAACGGAGGAGCGGCAGGAGCGCGCGCAGATGACCAGCCAAAGAACCTTTGACCGGCAGCACGAGGAAACAATCTGCCTTTCTGCACTTCCGGTCTCGAAAGCGTTCAGGCCGTTCCACCGTTGCCTGGGAAACCGCAGAGAGACACAGCACAGGCTGACTGTACACGACACCTCTCTCAGTTTCTCAAAATATTAACCTCCATTAAAATAATCCTGCTAAATGTACCATATGTGGGCTTTCTGTGTGTAATTTAAATGTTAGCTTCCGAAAATCCATGATTTTTATTATTATTTTCAACAATTTTTTTTAACACTAACAATCTAAAATAGCTAAGTGATATTATCTCTAACGTTTGCTAGATAGGCAGACAGGTTAGCATACAGGTCCTGTGGCTAAATACTTCATGTTAGCATGATGCCATACAGTAATTTGCACTTCTTACATGACAAGTCATCTATGCAGCTCATTCAGTGACATCACTAACAGCTCATACACCTGACTTGAGGTCACCGACTCAAACGCCAATCTGTATAATACAGATAGATAGATAGATAGATAGATAGATAGATAGATAGATAGACAGACAGACAGGCAGAAAAAAAGTGTTCGGCCAAACCTGCAATGATATTGTATCCAAATACATAAACTTAGATATGGCTGTCCACAAGATTTTCAGTGTTTCTGCAGGAATTCATGCCCATTTATTCTGTAGAGCATCTATAAGGTCAGGTATTGATGTTGGACAAGAAGCCCTGAATCACAATCTCCGTTCCAGCTCAACCCAAAGGTGCTCAATGGGGTTGAGGTCAGGGCTCTGTGAAGGCCAGTCAAGTTCTTTCAGAACAAACTCATCAAACTATGTCTTTATAACCCCTTGCTTTGTGCACAGAGGCACAATCATGTTGAATAGGAAAAGAGCTTCTTTAAACTGTTGCCACAAAGTTGGAGGCATAGCATTGTCCAATATGTCTTGGTACGCTGAAGCATTAAGGGGATAAGGGGCCTGAAACACCAGAATTCAATAATTAACAAGTTGGCCAAATACTTTTGCCCATATAGTGTAGATAGACTGCTTAGTTTGTTTATGTAGGTTTTTTTCAGATAGCTAGACAAACTGAGCAGTTGAGGTTTAAAGGCTTGTTAGTGGTCCCAGCAGATGAAGGTTGCCATCCTACCATTATCTCCAAGTCAACTGTAAGATATAACTGTTCCAGTCTCTGAGTCTGCCTCAAGGACTCCAATGAGTTAGTTGTGCCTGATGCAGTACTACCAGGGGCAGTCCTTGTAATAGTGCACCTGGACTGTCTGCTCTTGATTATTACAATTAGCCTAACCGGCATGTCTTTAGACTATGGGAGGAAATCAGCATATCCAAGCACGGGAGAAAATGCTACAACTCCATACACACAGACTTAATGCGGAACCCCAACCATGGAGGTGCAAGGTGACAGTGCTAGCTAATAAGCCACCATGCTGCCACATGTAGAACTTGCCTCCAGTCTCTGTGTGTGAAGTTCTCCCACTGCTTTTCCTAAAGGTACTCTGGTTTCCACCCACAGTCCAAAGACATTTAGTGCAGGCTGACTGATGTTTCCAAATTGTTCATAGTGTATGATTTTGTGTGTGTGTGTGTGTGTGTGTGTGTGTGTGTGTGTGTGTGTGTGTGTGTGTGTGTGTGTGTGTGTGTGTGTGTGTGTGTGTGTGTGTGTGTGTGCTTTCACCTTGCAATTAGTTGGCACCCCATACAGGGTGTCCCCTGCCTTGTGCTTGAAAATTTCTGGGATAGTCTCCAGGCCCCTGCATGGATCTACACAGGATAAGCGGTATAGATAGTAGATGCATGGATAAATTTTTTAAATAAAATTAATATTGATCACTTTATACTGACTGACATATTAGGTAACTTTTTCTATGGTGGTAATCATTACATTAGCAGGTTGTTTTAATAGTTTCCTTTTCAGTGATATGACCATGTGGGTGGCACATATCATTGTCCTCCAAGTACAATGCATACAGACAACAGCTCATATCAAACTGATCTCAGTTTGCTTTATAACTATCTCAGTCAAATTGCATGACCATCAGAAATAAAATAACACCTATTAAACTATATCTGAATGTGCTCTTGCACCTCCGTGTGTTAAAATAGCAATGTCAAAGGGACATGGACATAATTCCAAAGAAACTATTTTCATTTCTTTACACTATCATATCAGAATTAGGATGCAGAGTAAAACTCAGATTAAAAATCAAATCAATATGACAGAATACTATGTTTTTTGCTCTCTCCTCTTCTCATTCATAATGTCATCTTTAATTCCTAGTAGGCTATATATACGCCTCTTAATACTATGAACCGTTGGGAAAACTAAAAACCCTGTGACTGTAATTAACACTCAGGCCACTGGAGAGGATTTCCTAACTTCCAGATTAAACCCGCTCAAAGCTGCAATTTTTCCAACCTTGTTTTGTTTCTTTACATAGATCTGAGAGCAGATGTCTTCAACCTAATGTAAAAATCTTTTAAGGACTATTAAATCAAGTGGTGCTAACCTCTCACTTGTCTTTCCTCTTACTGTCTGGCCATGTCCATTATCTATGATTATAGTAACAGCCACTAAAAAGCATAAACAGTGATATCAGCCATTTAAAAATAATAAATAAATAAATAAATAAATATATAAATAAATAAAACTTAACCAGGTTCTACTACTGTTAGATTCGGACAATCCCACACAATACAGTACAAACACAACCACATGTCATTTCATTTCATGTGATAAGGGCCTATCCATGTGTGTGAAGCAAAACAAAAAATATCCAGGTAACTGGCTGTAAATCCTCACACAGAAATACAAAAATTCACAGAGAAACGTGCATATAATCTGCTAAAAATAATGGTTTAGTCATAAAACTAAATTAGAAATAAGAAATTATTATTAATATTGTTGTTGTTGTTGTTGTTGTTTATGATGATGATTTATCTAGCAGTAGCAAAGCATTTGAGGTGAGGAATATGTATTTTATATTTGTTTTTTCCAATAATCGTGACATGATGATGATGTCTATAATAATAATAATAATAATAATAATAATAATAATAATAATAATTATTATTATTATTATTGTTATTATTATTATTGTTGTTGTTGTTGTTATTTATTGTTTATAGTGATTGTTTCTATTTTTATTTTGTTTATATTGATTGTTTATAAGGCTGAGAGTTAGAGAATTTTGAGAGAGAGAGGCAGTGAATCTTTAGAGACACACAGCGAGAGAGAGAGCGTTAGAGAGACAGAGAGAGCGAGAGAGAGAGAGAGAGGCCGTGATTTGCGCGCGCTGTCCCGCTGCTTTTAAAGGGTTAAACTCCTCCCTACGGGTCCAAACAAACAGGTTTCCGCGGAGTCTCTAACACGGCGACAGATGGCCACTTTCCCCTCCTCCCCTCGTTCCTTCCTTTCATTCGGCCACAATACGGGGAGCACGGGGAACGCGAACGGAAGATGTCACGTGACGCTCCGGGGCCCGTTTTCCTGACGTAGTCGACCATATGGCGCGTGCCGGGGGTAAGACGGAAAGATAAAGAGGGCGGGGCCTGCTCTTCCCCTTCAGCCAATCAATGCTTCAGAGGAAGAGGAGGAGGAGGGGGGGCATTAGAAAGAGAGAATCCAGGCACGCGCGCATCTCCCAGCATCATCAGCGCTCCTATATAAAGCGCAGCATCCCGCTCACGCGCTGCCACTAGATCATCATCATCCTCATCATCCTCAGGATCCTCAGGATCTCACACTACTCAAATGCGGAGGGGCATGAAGCAACCATAACGGGACTCTGAACACACACACACACACACACACACACCCAACACACAGGTACAGTGATCTTTATTAATTTATTTATCTATCTTTAAACACTTGACTGAAAGTAGAAATAATAAGAAGACAAAAAATACATATTTTATTTTATTTTGTGTGGTAGAGCATTTTTAGACTACTTAAAATGTGTAGCTCAAGAACGATTAGTGTATTATGAAAAGTTGTTTCACTTGTTCCTCTATGGAATCATGACTTAAATCTGTGTGAAAAGATTGTTATAGCTACATATGCCGGATTACATGTTCAAACTAATTTTATAATCTTGACATATGCAATTTTGTGATGTAGGAGCCGAAATATATGAAGAAAAATAAGGTTTATACCTTATTATGACCAAAAGTGAAAATAAGATAAATAACGTAATTTACCAAAAAATTCTAAATGTATAGTTTTCATTTGGATTATTGATTGTATAATTATTTAATTTTTTAAAATAGTATATGTCTGATAGAAAAAAATCAACAACAATTAACATAATCTGAATTAAATAAGAGCGATCACTTATCTGTTCTAATTAACGTAAAAATAAATCCATATACAAAAATTTTTGTATCAGTTAAAGTTGAAGAAGAAACATCTGCATCTTTATGAGTTCCTAAACCTTTCCAGAGCAACTACATAAAAACAATACTGATCAGGGTTTTTGTTTCCCCATATTGGTCCTTGAGAACCTACTAAATACGCATTTGGTGATTTTCCTTTTCCAACTCATTTGTTAAAGGAAAAGGTAAAGCTACGAAAAAACAACAACAACAACAACAAAAAAACCCAGAATGTTTCTTTTAGGGCCAGCACTGGGAATTGTGGGGCTTGTTGATGAAGACGAGATGTCACGTTATGACAGGGTTTAATTTGGGATCTCTTTCAGCTTTGGTTTAAGTGAGCATGCTGAGATGGACTTTCACTTGAGAAAGGTGATTTATCCAGGTTTCACTTAGAAAGGTGTATATCGGATACTTAACTTTTAATCAAGACTCAATGTGCACAGTAATTACCTGTTCAGACATTAAAGGTAAACAGCGTACCACATCGTGTATCTCCGTTCTAAAATGTATAACATATTTCGATTGTATTTTTTTTCTTTTCTTTTTTTTATTAAAAAAAAGTAAAAATGGTGTGAGCTGCAGATTTATTTTTGTCTTGGTGTATTAATAATATTTTTAATCATGATATAGTGTTAATTCTTGTGTGTAGTAACACAGAATGAAGAGCACTATTTGCAAGTTGTAGAACTCTTAAATCTTTTAGATATTTTGTTATTAATTTTTGTGCACGCATGCTTTGCGTTGTTGCAGATGGGAAAGTATTATCCACTATTTCCTCTCACCGAGTTTGTTCTTTTGTGCTTGTGTGCATGTGTGTGTCAGGATCATGACGAAATCTTGCACAGAAGAACCTCCGATGATCGAGTCTCAGGCCGGCAGCGCCAACTGGACCGATAAGAAGCAGAAGCCAGGGCACGAGGCCATGCGCAAAGACTCGGAAAACGACGAGGAGGAGGCTGTGCACAGGCTCGAGGACGCGCACGAGCTGGACGAGGAAGAAGAGGAGGAAGATGAAGAAGAGGAGGAAGAGGAAGAGGGTGACGACGCGGGCAAGCCGAAGCGCCGCGGCCCGAAAAAGAAGAAGATGACCAAGGCGCGCCTGCAGAGGTTTAAGCTGAGGCGCATGAAGGCGAACGCACGGGAGCGCAACCGCATGCACGGGCTGAACGACGCGCTCGAGAGCCTGCGCAAGGTGGTGCCGTGCTACTCGAAGACGCAGAAGCTTTCCAAGATAGAGACGCTGCGTCTGGCCAAGAACTACATCTGGGCGCTGTCTGAGATACTGCGATCAGGCGAGAGTCCGGATCTGGTGTCGTTCGTGCAGGCTTTGTGCAAAGGTCTCTCCCAGCCCACGACTAACCTGGTGGCAGGGTGCCTGCAGCTCAACCCGCGGACTTTCCTGCCCGAGCAGCAGAGCCATGCGCACGGAGCGAGCGTCGCTTCCTACCCCGGTATGCACCCATACTGCTACCAGAGCCCCGGTCTGCCGAGCCCGCCGTACGGGGCGGCGGACGGCGCGCCGCATCACGCGTTTCACGCCAAGACGGCGGCGCACGCCTACGGGAGCACGCTGCTGTTGCCGCCGCCGCCTCCACCGCCGCCGCAGCCGCCGAGCGCGCTGCAGCCGGAGCCGTTCTACGACGCGGCGCTGGCGGACTGCGCGCACAGTCCCGCCGCCTCCTTCGACGGGCCGCTCAGCCCGCCGCTCAGCGTCAACGGGAACTTCTCCTTCAAGCACGAAGCGCCGGCGGAGTTCGAGAAGAGCTATCACGCGTTCGGCGGCGGCGTGCAGCCCTACCATCACCACGCGCCGCCGCCCGGACACCACCATCATCATCACCCTCATCACCACCCCCACCACCACCACGCGGCGCTTTACGATTTGCCACCCATGGAGAACGTCGGGCCCTATGAAGGTCACTCTCATCACGAACGAGTCGTTCACATGAACGCGCAACTAAATGCCATATTCCACGACTCGTGAGCTCGAGAGGACTTTTGTTCGCTTTTTTTTTTTTTCCAGAGACAGTTCGGTTCATATAGTGCGTGTCATCATGGTCACCTGTTTATGGCTTATTGCAAACAAAAAAGAAGAACAGCAGAAAAATGCCCTACACTTAAATTAACACAAAAGAACAACAACAACAACAACAACAAAACGTTGACACAGGTTGCCCTGTAATCAGCTTCGCAAATGCTATTGCGCACGCGTGGAATAGCCTAATTAAATTATTTGTTCGTTCACACACCGGACTTGAAGACAGTGATGTAGGTTCATCAGTCGGGCACGTGAAGGAACCAGAGACATGACATCACACGCGCGCGCGCGCGCGCGCGCACACACACACACACACAGTCCAAGTTGGTTCTTTAAGCTTCCAGATGCTTGCTTTATGGTGTAAACCTATAATATGGTGTTTAAAAAATATCAGTATACTAAAAGGCTACTCCTATTTAAAAGTTCTCTAGATGTGGTCTGAATGCAGATTTGGCTATTTTACCCCCAATTCAGACTAATTAATAACATTTCAACAGGTGTATGTGATTAGCTATACACTAGCACGTGAACTGTGTTCAAACTTTTACTTTGGGAAAAAGTTAACAGTATATTTTGAATTTTGAAATGAAATTTTTTTTAAAAACATTATTTTATCCTTGGTTTAAAATAAGCCCCCAAACTGTAAATTAGCATGTAACATGCTAATAGCCAGCAGCCTGTGTTGCGTTGTGTTACATTTGTGAAGTGAAATGTGTATTATTATTATTATTATTATTATTATTATTATTATTATTATTATTATTATATAAAGTGTTATACACACAGAATACTTGCTGCTGGTTGGTTAACACACCATGCTAGTGTTCTTAAATGTAGCAACCAGCATATCAGCGCACACTTTGAACTTTTAGATTATTATTATAATTGTTATTAAAATAAAGAAAGTAAAAGAAATCTAGTTCAGTCAGATCTGGTTCGTCAGTTGGTTGGAGCAACAATAGCTATACATTGCTCAGGAGTAAATTTTCAACATAACGCATATTGTCAAACAAACAAAAAAAACAACAAACAAAAAGATAATGATAGTCTGCAAAATAGTAAAAATACAGTAATTTTGACATACCGTTTATTGGGATATGGTGCTAAAATTATACATGAATTAAAAGTTTTACATTGAATAAAAAGTTATACATAAATAGCATTGAAAACGCTGGATACTGTGGCGAGGGAAACAGTAAAGAAGCCATTGTGCTTCCAATTTCGTGTTTATTCCTATGTAAGGTGTCAATTCAACACTACAGGGCTTTTTTCTGCTGTTCTGTTCAGAAACACACATTATATGCTTAATCCTATGGTATGTATTTATTGTCTTTATAACTGCCTTGAAAGGAGAAACAACAGGATGCACATATTCTCTCCTTCATCTTATATGTATTGTAAAATTGAACTCTATGCGCTCACTACTGTGCATCGTGGTCACAGATGGAAACAGGTGTGTGACCTTAATTCAGAATGTGTTAATTCTCCACGTTACACAAGAAATCACAAAGCAATAATTTGGGAAAAAAAATAATAAACTATGCAATTTTTAATCAAATATACTGGGCCAATTATAGAAATGAACAGAGAGATTTCTATATTTTTCAACCTACTACATTTTACTACTTATACTACTTACTACTACTCATACTCTATCCCATACTGAATTATTTTGTTGTGATTTTTGTAATAGAATTGTTAATTTTTTTATAAAGTCGGATTCGTGCGCAATGTCATGCAACCCCCACCCCAATCATTAATGTTTTATAAAACAAAATTGATTTTATCTCCTTTCTACGAAAAACAAAACAAAACAATGGTCACTCTAGTAAAACACAAGGGGGTGAAACCAGCAGGCAAGTGCTTATAAGACTCTGTTACGTTGCCTTAGGAATCAATCATTTACTGTAAAAATCATGCAAAATTGCACAAATCCATCCTTCCAAAATCTCCCTTGTTTTTTCCTTCTTTTAAACAGCCACAATAATGACAGATCACTTATTTAAAATGAAAGAAAGAAATGGTGAACTATATTACACTGTCTGAGTGCTGGGAAAGATTTGGTGTTATAAAAAAAAAGTGTTGATGTTGTATATATATTAAAAAAGCTTGACTATCACCTGAAAACTGCACCCTGTAAAAAAAAAAGAGAGAGAAAAAAGGGGGGTTAACCTTTCCAAATGGAAATAAACACTTATCTCTATCACACTTGGCTGAAATTATTGCAACTTTTTTGTGAAAGATGTTTATACATAACGCAGAACTAGCGTTTATTTATTTGTCTTTTTTACTTACTTACTTACTTACTTACTTACTTACTTACTTACTTACGTTCTTACTTTTTACTTACTTACGTAAGTCTTGGGTCAAACAACAAAAATGTTCAGGATCGAGGTGCAAGATCTATTTGATGTTAGGAGAATGCATAAAATCTTTCTTAAAATATTTTTATTATTAATTATTCCTTTTTTTTTTTGCTTTTGTCTTTTTTTTGTACATATTCTGATGAAAAAAATGCTCTGGATAAATATTTATAATTACATTATAATTACATTAATAGTTATGTTTTTTGTTGATTTTGTTGATTTTTTTTTTTAATTG
Organism: Clarias macrocephalus; assembly: GCA_011419295.1. Classification (NCBI taxonomy): domain Eukaryota; kingdom Metazoa; phylum Chordata; class Actinopteri; order Siluriformes; family Clariidae; genus Clarias; species Clarias macrocephalus. The sequence continues at coordinate 27,748 of JAAGKR010004725.1, forward strand.
TTGCTATTGCAATCGACAGGTTGCTGGAACATATGGTCATTTTGGTGACTAGATGATAAGCTGTCGAATTCTATTCTTACAGTACGTAAGTACACAAAGTGTGTTTTAAAAAAAAAATTAATGAAAAAGAAAAATACGTATATTGTTAATTAAACAGAATCAAATCCGAATTAAAATATTTAAACGAAAAAGGAAGGATATATCCACATAAAACAATAGATACAACCAAAGGTTTCAGTAACAAAAATTCTCGAATTAGCCAGTTTTTTCCAACATATGCATTAAATATCAGTCTGTATCTTTACAAAATATCGATTAGATGATTAGGGTGTGTTTCTTTTGCCCAATTTGCTGTTCAATCACATCCATGCAGGCATCATTTATGCAAAATGAGCGCATGTGAGCCACAGATGTTCCTACAGCAGGGGGAGGCTTTAATTTATGAAAATGATCCTGTTTTAATGCATGGACATTCATTGCATAACCCAATACCTCTGTCATTAGAGAGAAACAACCTAACGCCAATCTATTTTTTAGAGATTGTCTCTCTCTCTCTCTCTCACACACACACACACACACACACACACGCCGCTGAAATGCTTTCTCAGCGAACTGATTAGGATTTTAACCCAATATTTTAACCCAATAACCGATAGCACACATTAAACTCTGACCAAATAGACACAATTCAACCTGATCCAATTAAACACCGAGTCTCAGATTGAAACCTTCAGGGGGGTAATTAATCACAGAGTGCTGGCTAATTTATGTAAAACAAATCACTGAATAATTGAAGCTGTAAAAATATACAGTTTTGAGACAACAGATTCAGGCTTATGGACATCTGTACACGGTGTATTTCACCATTTTCCATTAAACACATGGAACATGAGGAACGTGATTTACATTTTTTTCTTTACATTTTTTTCCGATCAATATATTGGGTCAGAGAAATGTTTATATAAAAAATAATAGCGCATAAGTGATCATCTGTTCACTTTGGACTGCCACTGAGGAAAAAAAAAAGGTTAGTGAATCCATTAATAAGTGTTCATGGGACTATTTAATTTGAGCAAATTAGATTTGGAGGTCTATATGAAGTTATTTTATTCCCCTGGGAGGAGGTTAAATGAGCTTTCCCGGGTTTCATGTTTACGCATTTACATTTCGGATCGCTCACAAATCTTCCACTAGCGACCGGTAAAAAACTATCAACCGCTGCCGTTGATAGTTTAACCGGTTTCTGCGTTTTAAAATTTAAACAAATAACGGGCATGGATTTTGAATTGATCCCAACAGTCCACTTTTTTTCAGTTTAACTCCAAACATGTTTATCACTTACGATTTTGATACAACTGTATCTAACCTAATGTACACAATGTCTTATGTTTAAACAGTGAAATATAATTAGCAATAAGCTATGTTGCACAACTTTCTAGATTTACCATATCAAGAGGCAAGTTAGTATAGCTAGTTGGCTTGGGCTAAGGCTAAATAGCAAAACAAAACTTTTCTGAATAAAGATATAATGTAAACTTGCAATATCTATACAGTATATATGAATATACTGTATGTAAGGTATCTGTATAGCTCAATGGCAGCAGGATGGCTTAGTCCCACCTCCAGGTCTGTGTGCATGAAGGTTGCATGCTCTCCCTGTGCTTGGTGGGTTTCCTCCAGGTACTCCAGTTTTCTCCAAAGACATGCAGGTTAAGCTAACTGGCATTCCCAAATTGCCCATTGTGTGTGAATAACAATCGAGTGTCAAGCTGGCAACCCAGACTTTTAAGTACTGCGGCTATATCTCAAGGTGGGGAGTATCCATTGCCTGATGTGTCGGATGGCATGTGAACAGACCAAAATACAAATATATATCTAAAACTCAATATAATAAAAACAGCAAATAACTAGAATAGCTGGACACTAGGCAAGGTTAACAGTACCAGATACACAAACAAATATAATTTGTTTATATGTAGTTATAATATTTATAAAATATATTTACTATACAGCTATACAATAATATAAACTATTATAATCATCTAAATGTAAATTAGACTAGTTATAATGTTACAGGAAGGAGCCTAACTGCCTAACTAGGACAGACAGCTTGGTTCAAAAAGGTTAACACCAACAGCAACCGAAATGTATTATATACTGTAAGGGAAAATTGCTATATATATACTATACTATACTATACTATACTATACTATACTATACTATACTATACTATACTGTGCTCTACTGTACTGCATGGTGCTCTAAACCAGATTTAATCATGCACTCAAATATCCATTTAAATCTCCTTTTGAATTATTATTTGTTTAAAGATGTCTTAAATTACGACACTATCTCTTATTTCTTTTAATATTGTTTTAATCACTTATTACTCATCTGTAAGGGAGAAATGTTGACATCTATGATCTCTTGTTTTTCTGTGATATTTTCTGTTGAACGGAACACTCTGTCCTCATGTGAGAAGGATATTCGCTGTGTGCGATGACGAAAACAAGGAGTCAAGAAGTCAAGAGCATGCACATGCATATTACTTATAAAATATATTTATGTTATATATACATATAACATTTAATATTTATTTATTTAGATGGAAATCAGGCTAGTTATAATGTTACACCAGGTTACTAGGATAGCTGGCTAGTAGGCAGGAATAATACCAGCAGCTACACAAACTTATAGCCTATAATTGGTTTAAGGATTTATTTATAGATATCTAATATAAACTATTATATTTATTTAAATAAATCAGGCTACTGCATGTATAATGTTGCAGTAGGTAACTGATAGCTTATGATTGGAGTTTAATTAAAGTTATAACACCTATAAAATATATTTAGGATTTAAATATAGCTATTTAATATATCTAATATAAGTGAACATATTTGTCTAAATAAATCAGGGGGTATGTATAATGTTACAACATGTAGGCCAATTAGATTAGTTGGCTACATGTAATCAGCTACACAATTAGGTAATATGTTATAAAATAAAAACTAAACTAAAACTAAATAAAAACTATGAAATAAAAGAACATATTTAGGATAATTTTACAAAGCCATATTAAAATAAACTGTGGCTTGATTAATTTCTGTTTCTAAATTAAGCTACTATTTTAAAATTATGAAGATATAATTAGTCTTTGGGTCAAAAAGAAGCCCTAATCTTCTATGAAACTTATCCGAGGAGTAAGTTAATAATGATAATAATTATTATTATTTGTTTGTATTTGTTTTGGACGAGAACAAATGCAAGAGTGTAATAATAAAATGAAGTGATTGATGGAAGCGCGTCCCCGCGTCCGTATCCAGGACTACTTAGCGGGCACGCGCGCCGCCGGAGGGCTCCGGCCATGGCGGGAGCGCGCACGCCCCGCTGATTAACAACACAAGACCGGGGCAAACTGCGGCGCGAAAAGCCAAGTCGTGTTGCATTAGAAACATGTTTGAACCCCCAAAAAACTCGATAACTGCCCTCCACGCGTGGTCCGAGAGTCAGGAGCAGTTAAAGGAGAGAAAGAAGCAACCGGTGGCCGAGACTCCTCCGCTTCCAGGAAGCCGTGTCACGGCGAAGAAAAAGAAACGGAAGGGACGGCGACAAGAAGCGCAGGAAAGTGAGAAACGCGCGGTCTCAGCGCCGCCGCTCCGCCGCCCCGAGGAGGGCGAGGATGCGCCTCCTTCAGAAAAGTCCGGTAACGGGAGCGAACCGATTGTAAGAGGAATCTTTCAGATCGGTAAGAAGAGCCACGACGTGATTCTCACGGCCACGCGGGTCACGTGGACGCGCATCCAGCCCGAGAACCCTACAGGTGAGAAGCGCGCGCGGCGTGTTGTTCCGTGGTTGCCATGGCTACGGCGTTTCACTTCTTGCATTCATACAGGTGTGTGTGTGTGTGTGTGTGTGTGTGTGTGTGTGTTTTCCTGCTGTGTACAGTGTGCTGGTGCAAATTCAGTAGTATTTCTGATTTATTAAGAATGAACAATTCAATGCGTCGTGACGCAGCAGTTTACGTCACTAAAAGGCAAATACACTCAAGTGGTCAAAGGTGTAATTATTATTATTATTATTATTATGATTATTATTATTATTATATATTTTTTTTACCAATATAAATAATGTAGAAAATTGTGTAGAAGGAGCTCAGCGGTGGGTTTCTCGCCTGCCATGCGAAAGGCCCGGATTCAATTTCCACTCAATGCCCAAAACCCCAGCCACTGGGTTCAATGCCGGTCCTGAGCCCGGATAAAATGTAAGGGTTGCGTCAGAAAGGGCATCTGGCCTGAAACCTGTGCCAAGTTATTATGTGGATCGGATGGTCCGCAGTGGCGACCCCTCATCGGGAGCAGTCGAAAGACCAACAACAACATGTTGAAAGTTCATGAGAAATGTGTTTTATGAATCCAGAAAAAAGAAAGCAGTTTGGAAACCTGACTTTTGGTCAAGCACGATTAAATCCGATCTCATGAGAGTCCTTGCTAATGTTAACCCAGAGTTAGCATTCCGACACTACTCGATCCTCTATACGTTTTGGGGGTGGAGCTTTGTTCACATAGTCTGGCTCATTAGGTAAAAAATCTTATTTAGCTTCACTTAGCTTTTTAAAATCTCATAAAATCATTGTTGATATACTGTATGTCAACAACACACAAGGGTAACACTTTCCTGTTTAGCGATCCTAGCGGAAAACTAAATCCAACATGGCCCTCATTGGGGTCATACTTTAAGAGACTTGAGCAGTGAAAAGATGGATTTTCCAGGTTAGCACCACTAGTGGTGTTTTAAATTGGTGGCTGATAGTGTCGTAAAGTCAGAGCTCCAAAGAAAGACACAAGATTCTGATTAACTTGTTTAAAGAAATAAATAAGTTATTTATAGATTTATATTTATGTATTTTGTCTTTTGTTAAGGTCACCAAGCTGAAAAGTGGTCCATTTAACTAGCATTAAGCTATACATTTTTTATACAAACTGTGTAACTGCGGAAACTAGAAGCAATAAATATCAATATTCCATCCAAACACCCCAAAGGGTGTTAGGAAACATTGACACCATCTACATGGTTTCCCTTTAGGTTCCACAGTTTTTACACAAGAGTGCTTTGACTCTGATTGGTCAGAAGTTGATTGATTAGCAAATATCACACGAGAGGGAGTGCAGTGCTGCTGGATATAGCACTGCTTTACTAGCGTCGTAGACATGAGGCAGCCTAAACGCGGAAAGCAGTGCTATATCCAGCACAACAGCATGACATCGGGTGTGTTATTGCTTTTATACAACAGTTCCGTACAATAGAATTTATCATCAACAGATTATGATTTGTTTGTTTAACCAGTTATTTTGTTTCACCAACACACATTCGTCTACTACTGGTAGAGCTGGTGACCAACAGTTAGCGACTGTCAGTAGCTCTCAGTAGTTTTAAAATGTTACTGGTACTATATAGCCAAGTGGTGAGGAAAATAAAGGTAGCGGTCATGGGCAGTCGTGTAAATCTCACAAGTTTCTTTTTATATTTACACTCATTTCGCTTTAGGATATCAGCTCCGTTAACTTCCAGGTTAAAACCCCAGATAGCATTAAATACAAAGCTAGTGCGCTATACAAGCCCTTTGTTCCACATACCAAGTAGTGTCCTTGGTCAGGGGCTAGAAAGGTATTTGTGATTCAGCCTTGTGTTAGGAGCCAGTCCGCTTCGTGTCTGTAAATAAATAAAAGAACACAGGTGGTTCAGATGCGTTTTGGAGCGGCGTAAAAGCAATCAGTAAGGAGTCAAAGTTGTTTAATATGAATCATGTTTTCAGATGCGTTTTCTTGCTAAAAGTCCTACATTCGTCTCTCGTCCAGTCAGCTTGCTCGGTCGGAATTAACTGATCCCACTGAACAGTTTAAAAATGTGTGTAAGCATTAATATGATAAAGATTGTTTGTTTAGCATGCAGAGAAGGACATTCTCCAGTGTCAGTGTATGTGTACTGTAAGTGTAATATTCTTAAGCAAAGTTATAGCTTTATGGTTTTGGAGAACAGAAATAACACGATTTAACTTCTTCGAATCATTGCATAAGAGTTAAAAAGTGTTATTATGGGCAGATAGCTGTGTCACTTCAGGACAGGACATGTTGTTAGGAAAATCAACACTGGGGCGGTAACATTGTAACCGTAACGCCACGTTCTTACTAGGACACATGAAAACACCCTGTCAAGTGGTTATTCCTTTTATACCACAGCATTTTGCCATTCTAACTGTTTTGAATGTATTAAATAATATTCTTTTATTATTATTATACATAGTGATGTTGAATGTCGTAGGAAATCTGTGTTAGTTTCCTGTTTGTCGTGTTCTAGCGGGCTCAATTATTAGCCTTATGAGAACTACTGTTTCTAGTATATATAGTTTTTACTGTTTTGTTCTTTTTGTAACTTTTCCCACGTACACACTTGCGGTTTTGCCGTTTTACGGTTGTGCACCAGTGCTGTAAGGCTAATTAGCTAACAGTAATGGAAACCAATAACTAACATTTTAGCAGTGTGCAAACTGCATCCAAATCAGATTTACTTTGAGATGTCTAGTTTCAAACTCAAGCACCATATTGTTATTTTTAAACTTTAACAAGTTACGGCATTTTTCAGACTCCCTTATCCAGATCAACTTGCATTGTTCTGCTTGTACGCAGTTGAGGTTGAGGTCCTTGAGGGGCAGCTTGGTGGAGCTGGGGTTTGAACCTGAGACCTTCCAATCAGTAGTCTAGCACCTTCCCCCCCTGTCCCCATGTATTCCTCTTATCTTAAATTAGTGTGTAAAAATCACATGTTTTTCATCTTTTCACCTGCTGTCCTATATGTGAACTCTAATTTGATAAAAAAGTGTTTGGCGACACTTTATATTTCTTCTTTACAGAATCAGTTTGCTTGCTTCATTTTCTTTTCCACTGTGTCAGCCATGTTTTTTTTTATAGAATCTTTATTGAATTGAATCTTTATTTTGGGAGAATTTATCAAGATTCTCAGATTTCTCCCCGAAAATTTTATAAATTCTTTAATCATGCAGTAGTTTAAATATTCAACCAAAGAAAAATGCAATGTTACGCCAATTATTTCTATCCACAGTCGCATAAATTTCTCTCCAAGATGTTGTGTTGATGATGGTAGAGTCAGACTTCTGTGTAAAGTCTTCTCCAGCACAGCAGAGATACTCAACCACTTAATGTCTACACAACTGTTTAGTCCCAAGTTCTCTTCACACTGTACATGTGGAAATGCTCTTATTTTACTATGAAATATAGATGTGAGTTGTACTGTTGTTTTATTTTCAAGTGATCTCCCATCACGCTCATTCAGGATGTTTTTCTGACCACTTTCCTCGAAGATGATGAGTTACTGGTCTCCTTGCAGGTTTTAATAATGCATATTATATTTCTTTATTGTATAGTGTTTTCTTTGCTTGATGCAGGCCAAAAATTTTCTTCTGGTTATGTCTCCCTGAGTGGTTGTTTAAGAAATGAGAAGCTACTCACTGTATGAGTTAGGGTTACATAACTTGTTGCCAGCTAAACCATATTAATCACTGCAGTAATTATGGAGAGCTCTTAGCTATTTGCTTAGTTAATGCCAGGTGGTGACTGACTTTTTTTTTTTTTTTGTGCGGGTATTGTATAAGCTGTATACATGTTTAAAAAATGACTGAAGAAAGGTATGGCTAGATAAAACTCGAAGCATCCAAGCTCATATCATACTCTGCAGGCCTAAAAAAAAGTTAAAAGTGAAATGGAACATGAGAAAATAATGCACCTTTAATTTTTTTTTTTTGTGAATAGACTTTTCAATTTAATCTGCTATGTCTTGAAACTGTGGATGTTCAAATGTCTTTAAGGCTCTAGGCTACTGTGAGTTTTAGCCGCAGCAGGTGTTTAACCTGCCGCTTCTCTAAGGCCACCGCGCCGTGACTGACCCCGCTAGTATAATATGAAAAATCTGTATATTGTATATACAAATACTGTATGGTTTCATTATTTTTTCCCCTTTATTCATGGTAAGTAGGTGATTATTTACATGTACATGTGTTAATTATGCAGATTCAGGTCAAGAGCCTCAGTTAATTTTCACATCAATCACCAGAAGGGGCAAACACGTGATTTTAGTGATGACAGCAATGGCGCCAGGTGGGTTGGTTCGAGTGTTGTGGAAAATCTGCTGGGATTTTTATGCACAAGGAAAAGTTTTTGGAGTTTTTGGACACAGAATGGTGTGGAAAAACCAAAAACATCCAAGATGCAGCGGTTAAGACTAAGGTCAGTAGAAGCTCCTTGTTGATGCGAGGCGTTAGAGGAGACAACCCAGACCAGTTCTAAACTGACACGTTACACAAATAACCACTCTCTACAACCACGGTGAAACTTCTCAGAAGAACAGCAGAAGACGGAACGGGAATCTGAGGCTCCAGAGAGGACAGAGGAACCAAACAGTTGAAGTTAAAAAAAAAAAAAAAAAGACCAGGTCATTAACATCGACTTGAAAAGCATGTGCGATGAGTTTTAGAGGCACTATGTGCAGTACGATAGTCTCTACAGCTCAAGAAATGCACATTATCACAGTTTGGTTACTTAACTTCTATTATGTAACATTCAATATGATGGTGCATATGGTGGTCGGCGATACAGGATTGATGAAACAGGCAGGCTCGAGGGGGGAAAGAAAAAAAAAGCGGGAAGTCAGCGCTGCCAAGAAGTCATGTGTGACAGATGTGCTGGTAATAGATTCCGGCCGATTGTTGTGGCCACCTAAAGTAGAGCATCTGTCAGTCTTGTGGACATTTAGCAAATGTCCAAGTAAATGATACTCAAAGCGACCATCTGCATGACTGCACTGAGCACACAAACATATGACTCTTTTCGCAGGGCTCAGATTAGTGTCATTCGCAATGGGGTTCAGTCATGGTTTGGACCGTCTTATATTTCTGCACTGATTTGACATGTTTGGCTGAGAAGTGATTCGTAATTAGATAATTTATATAAAAATGTGTAAATGGAAGAGCCGCTCATCATCCGTGTACGATATTTGAAAGTAAGCATCCAGAGATGCTCGTAGTTTGGATTTTGACAGTTTCTTTCATACAAATAGTTGTAGCATGCAATTCAAATTCATAGTCGTAAACAGACATCATCATTTCTAAATTATTGTTGTGCAACAGAGTGTCAGGAAGATTAAGTACTCCAACTGGCTTTCTGTTTTTTTTTTCTAGTAGAACTTTTTTTCCAGTCATGGAAATATGGAGTAATGTAGTGTATATGAGTGTTTTCTTCGCAGGTGTTCGAGTAAGAGATTAGATTTCTCTCAAGTATCACGTATTATTTTACAAAACGTGTATTGTAGGAATTGTCCGTTTCAGTGGTCAGAAAAGGGGTCCAGTCTTAAATCTGATTATCTGATTGACTTACTCTGAGAACTATAGATACCAACCATGTTGAACATGTTTGTGGGATGTCTCAAGTTAAAACAAGATCGTTTTTTTCCACAGGAAATATGGTTCCTAAGAATGAACAAAGATAAAGATGTCTGTGAGCTTTGTTCCTAAAATAAAGCCTGAATCTGGTACAACTATTAAAATCCACGCATAACAGACCGGCAACCTGACCTGAACAGAAATCGGTATAAAACGCCGTAGCAGGTCCGTATTTTTCATTTCATAGGGACAATATTCACAATTTAGATTTGACAGAAGATTCGGATCATACGTTCCATTTCGACTTCAGAGCTCAGAGAGGAAATCTACCATGTACCATGCTCATCACAGCTAATCAGCCCTCCGACGAAACCGCCTTTATGTCGCCCCCAACCACGATGTTCTACTCCGGTCGCGTTTTTTTGTGTAGACAGATCAAAGTCTGCTCATGGAATAAAGAGAAATAGAAAAGCGGTTTGGCCCACTTAAGCTCGGCAGCCAGCACTTTCTTAATCAGTGATCCAAGCTAATGTTATTAAGCCAGCACTCTCATTACACAGAAAGCATCCATCTAATAACCCCCTATGGCCTTTACCAAATGCTCTCATGAAACTGCCAGAAAACGGCAGCGCGATGCCGAGATGCTGCGCTTCTCTATTTGACACCAGCGCGATTCTTTTCTTGCCTGGGGGACGGAAGATTTAAGCAGCATCCTTGATCTCCGAACAGATTGAAGAGTGCTTTAATTTTATCATATACATCAAACCTCATGTAAACCCCGCGGAATTAGATGATGCGCGATGTCACAAGTCATGCTCCAGTTCCTGTTGGAAACCAATAGGCTTTTCCAGTTATGTAATATTTTTTTCGAATGTCAAGTAATTGACACAAATTATATCAGTAATATCTGTACTTATAAAATGACTGGATTCTTCTGAAGAAATTGTGTGTGTGTTGGGGGGGGGGGGTACTTCATTTTCTCTTTTACGCTTATGAATTTGACGCTATGAGTCTAATTTAGCAGGTGTCCCAAAAAAAAAAAAAAAAAAAAAAATATATATATATATATATATATATATATATATATATATATATTTTTTTTTTTTTTTGTTAGAAATGCACACCTCAAATCTTCATCATCCATTAAACACCAAAAGCACTACCGTATGTTCAAAAGTATGCGGACACCAGACCTTCTCATACGTATGAGGCACTTCCCTGAACCGTTGCCACAAAGTTGGAAGCATGCATGTCTTTGTATGCTGTAGAAGTTACAGTTCCCTTTGAGAGGCTCCACGAAGACAAGGTTGAACGTGTGTCCTGCACCTCCACCCCAGTGAACACCTTTGGGACGAACTGCACCCCAGGCATCTGCACCTAACCACACTAACAGCCGAATGAACACGCATCCCTGCAGCCCTGCTCGAAAATCTAGTGGAAATCCTAGGAGTGGAGATGGGATTTTCAACAAGATGGTGTGCATAAACTTTTGGCCATACACTGTAATGTACATGCTGAATGACTAAAAATTTAGGAAATTTCTTCTTATACGAATGTATTTTTTTTTAACCAAACTACAGTACAAGGCTGTTCTCTCTGTGGCTCAGATGTAGATAATCGCTATTTTAAGGATCGCTTGTGATAATATATGGCATCGTGTCATGTATTGTTATAGCTAATTTGCCATATAATTCACTGCCAGGCATCGGCTAATCTCCCAGCCAAGGGGAGCGGAGAATGCGGCATTGTATCCCTGTCATCCCAAGAGACGGAGTGGTGAAGAAGTAGCCGAGTTTGGAAGTTTTTCTTTTTTTTCTTTTTCCTTCCATGTCAACCGTAGGGCTTACTTAAACTCTGCATCCTTTCCAGCGGTAAACAAGCAGCCAAGCACGTTTGGTGCTTTTTTGGCAGGCCAGAACAGAGGCTGTGTGTGGCGAGAAGGTCCGAATCGAGAGAGAGAGCGAGCGGGTGGGCGCAGAGGCTCGGCTCAATCCCAGCAGAGACGAGTGCACTGGAGGGAGGGAATGTGTCGGTGGACGGAGCTTTGGGTTTGACTTTTTGAACCCTGAATTTGTTTAGCTTTGGCCTTGGCGCGCTTTCACTCCACCACAGGATGACCGGGAGCTCTGATCTGCTCTAGTAGCTCACGCCTCCGGAATACACAGTTCACACTGTTCACACAGTGGGGTCATGCTCTCTGTGGCCTGTGTGTGTGAGTGTGAGCGCTTTGTGTGTGTGTGTGTGTGTGTGTGTGTGTGTGTGTGTGAGACTGCAGTCTCCGTAGGCCGATCTCTACTACAAGGCCTTGGGGGCTATACACTCAATACAGTGGAGGATTTTTTTTATTTCTTGCAGCTGCCCTTATGATTTGGAGAGCAGTAAAAAAAAAAAAACCCTTTGATAACTAATACATGTGTGATAAATGCACAGAAATGATTAGTTTAGCATGGTAAGTTATGCAGCTTAAAATATTTACATTCAGATAGAAACTTTTTTTTTTCAGTCAAGTAATAAAATGCTTTTTTAAACTGATTTAAGGAGCTTAAAATAACAACAGCAATCATGTTCTGTTCTTTAAATGTGTTTTTATTTTGCAAAATGTTATTTATATAGTACTGTTACCAGTGGACATTGTCACGAAGCAAGGGATGTATATAAATAGAGTGCATCTTGAAAAAGTTAAATATTGAAAATATGCAAAAAGTTCATTTTCTTTAGTGATTTAATTTAAAAAGTGAAACTCTCAAATATTCTAGATTCATTACATTTAAAGAGAAATATTACAAGATTTGTTTTGGCTTATATAAATCATAAAGATTTTAAAATCCAACAATCAAAAATAATTTTCCACAATGAAAAGTTTGACTTGAACACCACTCATACATCTAGTTCACACTGATTTGTACATTCTCATTAAAATTACTTCTGGTGAAACTGGCTTTCCTATTTTAACCAGCTTTCATATTTGAAAGCAAAAGATGTAGCGGTGAAATGTATCGGGCGCTCCCTACTGTAGTAACCGATTTCCTCTAGAGATTTTGACATGAAGCGAAACTGCTCAAGTGCGGTCGTTGGAAATATAGGAGCTCTAATCAGATTAGACCAGAACTGATGTACAAAGTAATATATGCTGGGGTTTTTTTCCCAACGTGAAATACTGTATTACTCTTTGTTGCTTTTGGTTTTATATGGTTACAGCTCCATATTAAACGGGTATACTTTAAGACCCTTTAATCTTCACTTATGTACAGTAAAAAATTAATCAATAAAATAACAGTGTTCCCTGTATATCAACAGTCTGAAATATTGTTAATAAATAGTAAAGCGATGAATCCTGTATATCCCACAGCAGTGAGTATATTGATGATTATTATAATAAATATTTTCTTGATCAGATTTTTAAAAATGCTACATTTACATTTGGTAGACGTCCGTATCCAGAGTGACTTCCATTTTTAACTCATTACACATCCGAGCGATTGAGCGTTAAGGGCTTTGCTCAAGGGCCCAACGGTGGTAACTTGGTGATCGTGGGGCTTGAACCTAGGACCTTCTGAACCTGAAACTTCTACTATTATTACTTCTGCTACAATTCCTAATACTTTTAATATTTTTACTATTACCTCTTTTACTATTATTATGTCTATTGCTACTCCCACTACTCATACCACTCGTACCACTCCTTGTCCCACTAGACTTGTCCCACCATCTCTCAAGGATGACATGCATTTAGAATATTTTCTTTACTGTCTCTGCACCTAGGTGGTGGAATGGACTTCCTAGTACAAACTTAATAACCGTTTTTGATTGTGTAACCCTGCGTCAAATTTTGCTCTCGCCGCCCTGCCGCCGACGCCTGTCGCCGCGCTTCGCCGCTCTGACGTAGACCGAATGCCTTTCTTGTATTTAAAGGGGCCGCAAAGCAATCAAGCTTGTTGATCTCGTGGAGACTGAACAAAATGTGGAAGAAAACAAGAAATTGATTCATAGAAAGAACTGTATTATAGAAATAAATATATAATAATACATAATAGTATGTAGAAATATTTTTTTTATTATTGTTATATATATATTTTAATAACATTATTAGAATCACTTACTAGACTTTGTCTTTAATTAAAATAACATTAATGACATTTATTGTAATTACAAACTCTCCTAGGCTATTTACTCTAGGCTACCGCAATAATCAACCTCTCCTCCATTTCGCTTGGGACTAATGTAGCCGGAACAAAAGTTTACAGGACTGCGCTCCTCGGATTCCTCTCAAGCGGACGACCTCTACTTTTACTGGTTGCCGCCCAACCGCGTCATAGCTCATTAACATAAAGTTGAGCTGATTTCAACTCCCTTCGCCGCTCTCGCCGCCCTCGCCGCCACCGGCTCCCATTGAAAATTAATGCCTTCCGGCCGCTTTGACGCTCTCGCCGCGTTCGGCAGGGTTAAGCTGCTTTGCGACAATGACAGTTGTTAAAAGCGTTGTACAGATAAAATTTTATTGAATCAAATTCCTCTAGATGTCCAAACATCTGAAACAATCAATTTGTTTCTTCGATATTTGGGTTAATGACCCCCAGTTTGACCGATGGTACTGTTGCTCTGGATCAGAGCGTCTGCCAAATACCTAGGCAAATGTAAATATACTACTACGCTGACGCCTACCCCTAATGACTCTGACTCCTAATGTTACTGCTACTTCAACTATTACTTCTCCTACTCCTATCCTCCCGCTACTCCTACTACTTTTACTAATACTACGACTGCTACTTATTACCCTTAAATTTCATGATGAAATCTTCCATTATAAGGTCACTAATAGTACCTCCTGTTATTCTTCCATAGAACTACGACATTAATGTCTATTGTGACGTCTATCGAGTTGGACTATTCTGTCAGAACGTGTGATGCCTGCAGCCTCAAGATAGACTCTAACATGTTGTGGGTGTATCTTTCCTTTTTTTGTAGCTTTATGTTGTTTTCCATTTGAATTTAATAAGCTTTTTGACTACAGACATCATCTTTCTTTGGTGCATCTTAAATTCTACCCTAGCTACTAAACAGAGATCAGGAAACATGAACAGGGGCATAAAGTAAGAATTAAAAATAACCTTTTTTTTATTGTTCAATACAGAGAACTTCTACATGTTTCACGTCGGTCCTATAAGAAGTTAAATCTAATATGTAGTTCTTAAGGTTTTTTAAGTCCAGAATTCAGTTTTGCAAGTGTTCCTGAAATTGTTGATGCGTAATTCAAGTAGTCAAGTCAAGTAGGCTTTTATTGTCATTCCACCCATGTACAGTACAGTACAGTACACAGTGAAACGAAACCACGTTCCTTCAGGACCAAGGTGCAACGACATAAATTAACAACACAACATAAATTAACAACACTTTAGCAGAACCATCTAGCTAACTAGCTAACTAAGAGATCTAATTAGCTGACTCGCTCAGATTTGACAGATTTACATTTTATATTTTTAAGGTCATTAATCATAAAGAAATGGATTAACTACTTTGTTCCATCCTTTCCTTTTAACTTATTGGGTTTTAGTCACAAATTCCTCCAATGCTAGCCCAAGCTAAGGAACGGAGCTAGCTCAATTATTACTGGACTGTTTTCAGTGTGTCAGGACGAGCGTGAGCTGGACTCCTGTAAAGAGCTGTAAAGTCTGGTAGGAGTGTTTTTACCACAGCAGTGATTATCTCGGTTAAGAAGGGAGAATATCTT
Source organism: Clarias macrocephalus (assembly GCA_011419295.1). NCBI lineage: Eukaryota > Metazoa > Chordata > Actinopteri > Siluriformes > Clariidae > Clarias > Clarias macrocephalus. The sequence continues at coordinate 42,927 of JAAGKR010004725.1, forward strand.
TAGATATTAGCATCATAGGAATTTTCCATGTCCTGCTTTTCTAATTCCTTCATCCTGTAGATCCGGGTTGAGACTCAGGAAGGTGAAATTTAAAACCCAAGATGAAGTGTACTTTATTCGTAACACTACTGTATATCTTCTCTATTCGTAACTACTCTACAGCTGGTTTTCACTGGTTTTATTGGTTATTTGTCTGTCTTTACTCCGTCAGCCTTCGCTGATCACGGCAGCACCGGGAGCGTTGCTCCATTTACTCACATCCAGCCGCACCGTGGATGCTTTGGGATCGTTTTTGATCTCCAAAAGTGACCCGATTTTTCTTTTTTCGTTCTTTTTTTTTTTTTCTTTTCCCCGCTCTGAGGACTCTGGTTGACCACAGCGGTCAGGCTCTCCACAAAGGCACTGGTGGGATGGGCAACAGATTTCTGAGGCTAATTGCACTACTGAGGTTACATGATCTCATTTCATAGAGGAGAGGAGAGAGAGAGAGAGAGAGAGAGAGAGAGAATGGGGGAGGAGGCCAAAGGGAATAAATAAAGAGGAGGGCTGGAGAGAGGGAGAGAGAGAGAGAGAGAGGGAAAAAGACTGAGTGAGTGAAAGAGTTTTGGCGTATTTAGGATCCTATGAAATCGGTTTAACCACATTCTTGTAAAATTTGTCTCCATGTTCAGTTCCAGTTTTTCTGATTATCGGCTTTATGAGCTGAGTTTGACCTTGTTGTCGCCCGTGGCAGTTTTTCTGGTTCGGTTGGGTGTTATGATGAAAACGTCATACCGTGATACTCAGACATGTCTACAAAGCATGATATGTCTCATGATGTATCATTTGGATGTAGTATTTATGTAAATGTATGAACTTTTATGTGGGGGCGTCGTGGATAAATAACACTGCAGCCTCGCACCTCCAGGGTCAAGGGTTCGAGTCCTGCCTCGGGTCTGGGTGCATGAAGTTTGCACGGTCGCCCCATGTGCTTGACGGGTTTCTTCCGGGTAATCCGGTTTCCTCCCACAGCCCAAAAACATGCAGATTAGGCTAATTGGTGTATCCAAGTTGCCCGTAGTGTGTGAGTGTGTGTACTTGTGCCCTGCAATGGATTGGCACCCTGTCCAGGATGTACCCCGCCTCGAGCGCCGAGTTCCCTGGGATAGACTCCAGGCCTCCCGCCACTCCGAATACAGGATAAAGCGGCATAGAGAATGAGAAACTTATTTAATGTCTCAAAAATAGTTTTGTTTTTGATGTTTAGAAAAAAAAGACACACAGTAGTTTAAAAAATATATTACAAAATGGAAAGGTGAAAATACCCATAATGTATGTTTTCTTTAAAGATGAAGTATAAAAACACCACATCAGCTTCTCTAAGTCAGTTAAAAATATGTTTTTTTTTAATAAACTGTGACATAATATCAGTTTTTTTCAGCCAACACGAGGATGATGTATCAGATTTAATTAATTCTCGTTCACTCTACGCACTGATGTGTGAAAAGGTGTGTCATCATTTCAAATCTTGTATTTTAGAAGTCAGCCAGGTTAGAGGATGTCTCACTTATCAAAGGGATATTTAATCTCTTTGCTAATCTCGCTTTTATTCTTTCAACACTAATCCCTCTGTCCAGGGTCCAGCAGACGCGAATGACGTTTTTCTTGTAAGACTTTCTTCCCAAAGACATTTTTCAGCTCGAGTTCCCTCTGTTATCTGACTCTTCTTTAAGGCAGCTTTGCGAGGGCTGTTGTCAAAAGTGCGCTAGTAATAAATGTAAAATACACATAAAACGTCAATAGAGTCCGCGAAGTAAACATCGCCTAGCTGGCAGCGCCCGTCATCGTAAGCCGATCAGCTGTTTTCTTGTGTTTGCGCTGAACGCGGTCGTGGCGAGGGTTCAGAACGCCGTGACCCTTCAGCGTGGAGCGAAGCTGCAGACAGCGTCACGCTCTAATCGGACACAGGGAACAAACAGACGGTGTCGTCTCCTCTGTTTGTGTCCCGGGGGCTTGAAAACACGGCAATATAAAAATGTAAATATTGGGTTTTGGCCTGCGTGTGTGTGTCTGTAAGAGTGTGTGCGAGTGTGCCTGTGTGTGTGTGTTGGTTCCATTGGCCTCCGCAGGCACAGGTGGAAAATAAGGCCCTTGACTGCATAGCGGGAACCACATGGCCTCACTCCACGTGTGGGCGACGAGGGGGCTCTCCGGCCTGGCACGGCCTCCGCGCCTGCTTGGACGCGTTTCAAACGGCCGTATTAGTTTGCTGAGCGAAGGGCGCAGTGGGCATCTACAGTAGCCAGCAGGGAAGGGGATGAAACAAAAGAGCACTTCGGATTTATTTTAGACAGAAGGCCTTGCTAGCTTTTTTTTTTTTTTTTCTTCGAGCCACAGCAACTCCCATCACGTCACACACTCAATCATGGGCAGTTTTGGAAATATGGGAAAGGGGAATTGAAGAACATTTTTTATATATATAGTAATAGATTACAGATTAGCTATTGATGTATCATTATTTCCAGTTTCTAGTTTTAGAAAATCAAGAAAGAATGTATGGAGAAAATTCTGTACATCAGACACATTTCAAGAATTGACTTATTTATGCTAATAGACTCTGTTTTAAGTGTGTTTAAAGACGTGTTGTTTGTTGCTCTTCTCTCAAACCTCACGATGATAAATGCTAAAAAATAATCACCTATAACGTCTACCGAAACATATATTTTCTTTTAGATTTCCTCGCACTTTATCATGAATAATCCTACTATAAATGCTAACCTTTTGATACAACACATAGTTTAATAGATACCTTTTGTTGGTCCAGGGATTGAAGGTTTCTATTTTATCATCATACAGATGAGACTTTGAATGTGTGATTAATACTATTGGGATTTGGGATTTATTGGAATTAATGCTAGTACTCTATCAATAAATCAATCAATCTATCTAGAAATAGGAAAAGATAAAAATTTAAAAAAGTCAAGATTTTAAAAAGTGCTCTCTCACCATAATTCATATAATTGCAACCATTTTCAGTGTTCAAATGATCAAAGGTTCATAGGTATATGAACCTTTGATCATTTGAACAGTTCGGATTGCGCGAGTGTGGAAGCGATCATCCGCTCACACTCCTCCTTCCCTCAGCATGTGGAGTCTGTCCCTTCTGTCCATACGTTAATGGGCCAACGATATGACACCTCCCCCTTCGCTTTCGGTGACTTCCTCGGGAAAGAGCGATGCTGCGGGGAAGCTCGCACCCATCTGGAAGCAATAAAGTTTTCTAGAAGAGCGCTTGATTTTATTTAATCTCTCCGTATCACACTGTGCCTCAAATGAAGGGTCGCGCTCATCACGTCAGCAGCACTCAGCATCATGTGTGCAGTGGAAGATGACACATAAGACACACACACACACACACACAGACACATTCACGAACATGCAACCATTGCCCAGAGTATGTTGGGTAAAGAAAATCTGGATTTCTTTATATTGATATTGTTATATCAGTGGTGACTTGGTTAAGGCTGCAGCCGGAACTGGAAGTTTTTTTTTTTTTTTTTTCCAGACAACTCAATTTGTTAGCAATGTGACATTTGACCTTGTATTGACTTACAAAGTGTTACTAGTGCACATGCTAAGCATCAGTAAGACGGTGTATGTTTATCTGGTCATGTGACCTTTCAGATCTTAAGCAAACCAATACTTAAAAGAAATTTTAAGACCATCATGTATTTAATTTGACTATAACCAAAATAATGGTTTATTTTAATTTGCGACAGCGTTGATTTAACAAACTTTTATCATTTTTATGTATGATATGATATGAATACATATTTTACCATGTATATAACAATTATAAGTTCAATCACTAAAACACCATGAGGGGTTGTAGAACTTGTCACCGTTCTAGCAAACTAGTGCTTGCCTACAAAGCTAAAGACGGCCCAGCACCTGATTACCTCTCAGGTCTAATCACACCTCACACTGCACCATGCTCCCTCCGATCCTCCAGCACTGCTCGGCTGGTCCCAGCGTCTCTCAGGGATCGAGGAAGACGTGCATCTAGACTCTTTTCTGTTTTGGCACCTAGGTGGTGGAATGAACTTCCTCTAGATGTTCGTACAGTTGAGTCTTTGGCAGTCATTAAACGACGACTTAAGACGTATCTGTTTCTTCTGTACTTTGCCTAATCTGGATAAGAGCGCCTAAATGTAAATGGAAACTGGTGTACTGATGTAAGGTTCAACCTGAAGGAAAAGATTTCACACTATACCTCGAAACAGTTCCTGATCACATCGTACACGGATCAGCCATAAAATTAAAACCATCAACATTAAATCCACCCAGGTTTTGGGTTCTTCTTGTGCCACCTCGGCAGCTCTGGCTCCTCTGGGCATGACCTCAGGGGTCGTGCTGTGGTGTCTGGCATCAGGATGTTAGCACTGGATGTTGCTGTGGGTTCCATGGATCTGGGGATGGATTAGATTGAGATCTGGGAAATTTTGAGGTCGGGTAAACAACCTTGGACTCTTTGCCTGCTAAGCCCCAGATACAGCAAGCTGTAGTGTACTGGGTGTCCTGGTGCCTTTCTCTCAGAGCCAGCATTGACGTTTCTGTGGGATCAGACGCGACGGGTTGGCCTTTGTTACGTTCATGTTGTCGCTTGATCATGTCACCAGGTTGCTGGTTGGGGATCAGTAGAGATTAGGGAGAATTTGTGTATCACAATTCTTTTCTGTGGCAATACAAATGGATTTAAAAAACAAACAAAAAAGTTTTTGAATTTATATGCTGTACGTTTGCATTTGAGAAGGTGAAATGTTGCAGTTCCTCTTTGATCCTACAGGTGGTGCACTCTAAACTATTCACATATTGGCAGACAGCACAGCACCCAGTGTGGTAGGAACAAATTGTTTATTGAGTTTGTTTGGACTTTATACAGAAATAAAACAGAAATTTATATGTAAAATCATGATACTTACAGAATCGCAATGCAGAACGAATCGCCATCTAGGTATCGCGATAATATCGTATCTCGTTGTTCATTACCCCTGTAGTGGTCATAATGTTATGGCTGATTATTATATATTTATGCTTGTTGAACATTCCAGTTCAGATTTATTCCCAGCTTTTCTGGTAGAATAAGTCTGGGAGTGTAAGTAGATGTTGGAGCTGCGAGGATTCATGTTCATTCAGTTACGGGAGCATTAGTGAGCTCAGGTAGCGATGTTAAGATGTCAAGGAGGCCCCAGTTCCTGTTCATCGTGAATGTATTCATTGGGGTTGAGTTCAGTCAGGGTTCTGTGCAGAGGGCACTCGAGTTCATCCACTCCAGCTCTAATTCACAAGGATGATATAAAGCAGGGATATGTTCGGATCTCTTATAAGTCTATATAAGGAATCCTCATATGTGTGTGATGGGCAGGTGTCCACATACTTTAGCAGATATAGTCTTAAAAATTATATCAAAACAAAGCTAGTGGTTATGGCATGATCACTTAAAAAAAAAAGGTTTTATTTCCTTTCTTTCAAAGTAATGACTTTTTCTTATTAAAGTTTTTTTTTTTAATTAGTTATGAAAATAACCTTAAACTTCAACCCGCTGTTTTTTGTTTGTGTAACATAAAGAATTGTGGATGATGAACTTGATTTGCGTGTGTGTGTGAGAGAGAGAGTCATGGCATAGCAGGTACAGCGAGGCACGTTATTGTAGCGATAAGCTCTCAGGAGAGGGTGGATCCATGGCGACGGGCTTCGGCGAGGCAGCGGCGTGTTATACGACCTGGTGTGCTAGCAGACGTTCCATATTGATTCGGTCCTTGCAGCCTTTACAGAGAGCTGACCCAGAGCATATGGCGGCTCTCCGGAGTGAACTTGCGTGCCCTGGAGCGCACACACACACACAGACACCAGCACCTAAGCCCCTTCACTCACCCCCCCCCCCCACCCCCCCCACCCCCGACCCTTTTAGCTACGTTCGGATTATCAGAATAGATCTAAGCGCTAAAAGCGGACACATGACCAAAAGGGCAAGGCTTCCAAAGCTAAATATACATTTTCCCACTCTCCCGTCATTCCGAGCAGATGTTACAGACACCGATGTTGACCTTTTGCCGATCGGATCCTAAGCAACAGGATTCTCGTTCCTCATTAAGGCTCTTCAGCACTGCTTTGCACTAGCTTACCTACCGGTCAAGCCGGGATAGTAGCTGCAAGGATGTGAGTTCAGATCCCAGGAGAGCTCATGGCCCTTGAGGAGACCTTTCGTCCTCAGCTGCTTATCTCTGTGCTAGGATTACAGCTACGGCGTAATCGTTTTTAATGATATAGTCATTTAATTCACTTTATTGTTGTTATTTCTGAAAATTCAATATTGGCTGCAGTTCAGTTGTAGCTACATTCATTCAACTCTCCCTCTCTCTCTCTCTCTCTATCTCTCTCTCTCGCTCTCTCTTTCTGGTGAACTCACTTATAAATATATATAAAATTTTATAAAGTTGTAAATTGTTTCTAGGAAAAAGAGAAGGCTCTTACCACCACCTTCTGCTTCTTAATTCTCCATTTGAATTCATTATTATAAATTTGTTTTGTGATGTCCGGACAGATTCCTCAAAATATGATCTGATGTACTCTGAAATTGTTCATACAAGCATTTCATACAAGCAAGAAATTTGGTATTTAGTAAAGCTCTGTAAAAAAAAAAAAAAAAAAGAAAAATATGTTGGAGTGTGTGTAAATTCAGGCATAAGAAGATGAACTAATATAAACATTGAATTATTTTACTTTAAATGTGATCATAAGGAGGCGTCACGGTGCACTGTCACCTTGCACCTCCAGGTTTCGGGTTCAATTCCCGCCCCAGGGTCTGCGTACATGGAGATCTCCCAGTGCGTGGTGGGTTTCCTCAGGGTACTCTAGTTTCCCATCCAGTAGCCCATCACAGACAGGTTAGACTGAATGGTGTTCCCTAATTGCTTGTAGTGTTTGTGTGTGTGTGTGTGTGTGTGTGTGTGTGTGGGGCCTGTCTATGGTGTAAAAAAAGAAGTCGACAGTAGAAATCTTAAACAGCTATGTTTAATTGTGAAAGTAAGCGCATTTCCACACACACACACACACACACACACACACACACACACACACACACACACACACACACACAATGTGATGAGAAGTCACAGGATTGGGACGGAACAGCTGTGTGGCCATAAGAAAACCACTTGTTAGTGAGACTGATCAGAAAAACACATAAACACAATAATACGCATAACCGTTTCATTTTATAACATTTGGTTATTATTGTCTTTTAATGGCTGAAATGCTTCTTATGTGATCTTGTTTTGCTCAGAGCAAACCTGGTTATTCTGCATTTCAAACTCATTGGCTGAAAAAAGAGAAGTTACAGTAGACAAATGTTTCCCCATGTTTCCATACTCCTGAGCTCATTCGAATGCCATTGATGGTACCTGAGTAATGAATGCTATTGTTAGCGTAACAGTGAAGATCTCATGCAACTGACTACAAGGTCCCGAGTTCAAATCCCCCTCTGCCTCTTGTCTGGCGACATGGTGTTGGGGTTAGTCTCTGAGCAGCAGGCTGTCTGCGTGTCCATAGACAAATATTTGTTCGCCAGCTCTTGGTCTGTTCTGCCGCAGTCGTAAAGCGACGCTCCGAAACTCCGCCGACGTCGGCCTTCGAGTTTCAGACGCTCAAAAGTGTCGCGTGTGGTACTTTGTTGTAAGACGCTGAGCAGCCGTATTTTTTCAGATCGCCTTTTTGCTTTCCCGAACACACAGTTTACTGATGAGTCCACTTTTGTGTGTGCATACACTTAGAGCCCATATATCAAAGCTGCAGTTAGATCAGCAGAGGGCCACGTCGGGGGATTCGTTTTGCCTGCGGTCAGCTCGCCGCCTCACCGGCTCGAAAGGTTGCATCATTCGGGCCCCTTAAAAAGCAATGACTAATAATGGAGGCACAAAGTGACTCATGTGATTACAAGACAATGGAGGTAAAAAAAGGATCGTAAGCAAGAATTAGCAACAATTCGGAGAGAAAGAGAAAGAGAGAGGGAATAACAAACGAAGGTGACAGAAAGGTACACAGAGAAAATGAAAGGCAGTAATAAAGGGATGGAGATCACTAAGACTTTGTAGAAAGAGAAGCTGAACTCTGTTCATAAGTAGACATAGCCAACCATTTTTTAGGTTAAATATCTGTATAAATAAAAAAAAATAAAAATAAAAAAAAAAAAAATAAAAAATAAAGATTTTGTCTGTAGTTTGGTCAGAACTCGTTTTTTCAATGCTACCTTTACGTTTCATACATTGGAGGACCAGAAACCAGTGTCAGAAATCTTTCCGTCTGTATGTCTGTCCCGCCAGATTTTGTCACAGCATCACGCAAAACTGGCTCAACAGAATTCGAAATGAACCTTCACAAGTTCTTCTGTACTTGCCTGTTAAGTTAAACCTGCTCCATGAAATCAAAATGTTGAGTAGAAGAGAAGTTGTGTTCAGTTTTGTGCCAGATTACGTCACAGCTTCTAGCATTTTTTTGAAACAAAAATTATGTTTTTTTTTTCTTGAGGTGGGCGTGGCTGTACGCGTCACTCACCAGAGCCAATCAATGCACGTACTCTATGAAAACTGAACCTCGCGCCATAAATGAGATCAAAATGTTGAAGGAAGGGAAGTTATGAGCCGTTATGTGCGAGATGCTGATTAGTTTTTTTTTATTTTTAGCTTGAACCTTTTAACTATTTCTACAAACGTTTGCTCCATCAACGGCGGGTACTTTCGCTAGTAGTTCATGAAATAAAATGTATTTATTGCACAATATAAGTTTTACTCGCTTGAACTTGGCTAATGATTTTTTTTCCACGATAAAATACAACTTAGCTAGCTTCCTACAGTAGATCTTGTATTGATAGCTTTTGCTCCAGAAGTAATATTATCCTTAGCAAAGCTAATAGATATCTGGCTACGACTAGCCCTAGCAGATAGATAGCATAGCTGTTATTAAAATATTGTATCATGTAATTAAAATGGTGGGATCAGATTTACCTGTGATACCTCTACTCTAGAAACTCCTGTCACTTAGCGAAATCAGGATGTGTCCTCATTTTCAGCAACATTGACTCATTTAAAGCCCCTCTCTTCCCCTCGTTTAACCACGGCCACTAATTAAGCTCCTCATTATAAAATAGTCTGGCGAGCAAGACGCCATGTCCGTCTCTCTTACGTGAAATCTCTCTATCAACCTTGTGAAAAGGCGAACATGTGCAGGAGCCGCAACGCAATTAGCATCAAGTGGCTAAGTCGAACCCTAATCCCGTTTACGCTCCGCATCAGGCAGATGTGCCAAGATTGATTCGGACAACAACCTGGCTTACTGTATCGGCCCCGTCCCGATCCCCCTTTCCCCCCTTCCTTTCTCCCCCCCGCCCCTCCTTTACCCAGACTCCCTCCGAGCCCTCTCTCTCTCTCTCTCTCTCTCTCTCTCTCTCTCTCCCTGTTAAAGACCACGGGCCAGTCTGCGGTTCAGGAAAAAAGCTCTATCGGGAGAGATTATCCCTCATTCGCACTAATGAAATTGACTCCGGGTGTTTTTGTCCCCCGATGAAGGGACACTCCGGAGTTAAATAAATGGAGGGATCGGTGGAGCAGGGGGACTGACGGAGAGGAGCAGATGGCGGCAGGGGTCCTGTGCAGTAATGTGAGAGGCTAGTTAATGTTCTGAAACATGGGGCACGGCCGCGGCGCTGCTAATGAAGACGGGCTTTCACATGAGGAAAAGGCGGGAAGCTGAGAGACGAATCAAAAGAAATCAATAGAAAGAAAGATGCAAAATTAACTGATAAAAAGTATTATAGAGAGAAATTTGGAAATGAGAGTGATGGAGAGTGATCCAGAGAGAATCTCCATGTACACACTATACATATATACTTACAGGCCACTTTAATAGGAACACCAGCCCAATCACCATGCGAATTCAAGGGAAGAAATGTTATGTCTTTTGAATTATTAATATTTCAGGAAACGTATTTTAAACTATAAAATAAACATATTTTATAACAGTGCGCATGCCAAGTCACATGACACAGAGTTTAACATGTGTTTTTTATTTTATTTTATTGACCCTTAGAAAACGTCAGAACTTTTTTCCCTTGAATTAACAGGACTGTAGTTGCACACTGTGTCAGTTCATTTAACCCTGCTGAGTCTACAGTGGATTAAACCTCGCCCTGAGCACTTAGCGTGTTTTATCGCGCTCGCTTATACGGAGCACACGGCTTTCTGAGAAAGATTTCATTTAACCTAAAACACCTCACAAAAACCAAACATCACGCAGACATGTGGGGAAGATAATAAGGTTGTTAATGACACCCGAAGAACACAAGATACACACTTGAACACACACACAAAAAGATGTCTAACAGTTTTACAACGTCTAGATTGCGGCCGTATATAAGACATCAGAGTTACGGATCAAACCAAAGGTCTTTTGCACTGTGGAGCAAACAAGGCGGTAAAGTGTTATTAGCATTTACACTCTTACAAAAGGTAACAGCTGATGAAATGAAAAAAAAAAAAACTGAATTAAAGTAATTGCAAGCAATTCCAAATTTTTATATATATATATATATATATATATATATATATATATATATATATATATATATATATATATATATATATATA